>JARJPL010000021.1:0-32934 GCA_030782805.1 Aschersonia sp. MBC 622
CCCCCCCCCCCCCCCCCCCCCCCCCCCCCGCTTGTCGCAAGGCGTCTGGGAGAGAGGGTCTGTATCAGATGTCGACGACGATGTTGCGACAGAGTGCGTGGACGAGAACCGAAGTAGTTGCGAATATGTGATATGTGAGGTGAGGTGCACAATTCGAATTACCCACCTCCAAAAAAAGAAGAGGGAAAAAAAAAAAAAAAAAAAACCGTTATGTTGTCATGTCACGCCACGCGAAGAGAAGAAAAAGTATCGCTGGTGGAAACCCAAAACCCGGCGCTACTCCCCAGATTTACAGGTGTGGGGCCGGCGCGGAGCTGTCTGGTACTCGGCATATAGCACCATGTCCGGTATATTTGGAATTTGGCGAGGTTTTGTTCAGATATCATAGCATTACTATACGGGCGCATTGGAACTAGCCGAAAATCGGGGATGGCATTGCTCTAGCCGGAGACTGGTGTTTAGAATAGCGTCTCTTATTTCGCACACGATGGGCTCTCGCCAGCCGATCATGTACATGATGAAGCACATAAAGTGACTGTCAAGTACGGATACCAAAAGTAAAAAGCATTCTGTCGAAAGGGGGCTTTTTTAGTATTGATTTTGCGCTAGTTATCAGTAGTCGCCGCCCTTTTGTATGGAGTAGATGGCGCTGTGGCGGACGGTGAGGCACCAAAAGTTGGGGGTTCAAATATGTTTAAACACGCAATATGCCGTAAACATGTCTGATGAGCTGGAAAGCGCTCAGGTGGCGGGGGCTGTGTAGAGTACGGTACTATTTACCCCATCATATTCTACCAATACATTTCTATCAATACATGCATAGACCAAGCATAATTGAGACCCTAAAATGGCCTCCATGATGTGTGTATTTCGCCATGTTGCGCTGTGCAGATTGTGCGCCCACACAACAGCGACAAGGCTGCCCGCCATATAAAACAGAAATGCTGAAAATAAAACATGTCGCTTTCTTTTAATAAACGACATTTCCGTCGTCGGCAACAATCCAATGTCCACCCCAGTCAGACGACCGACCGACCTGTGACGAGCCCTCTCTCCCGTATTTCTGCAAATGCAGCGACAACATTCTGCAGTGAGATGCTTGGCGGAGCATGCACGTCAACCAGCACTATCAAAGCACAAATCGGGCCTGTCATGCATATTCCGTCGTCAGTCTTTTGCCAAGATGCCTAGACTTAACATGATCCTTTTGCTTCGTATTGAGATGGCATATTCCAATTGGCGCCGCCTTTACTTCCTCTCCGACTTTGTGTGTACAAAGTATGTGTGTGCAGCTATTTTCGCCACTTCGTATCAAACAAGTTCGTCGTGATGCTGCTTTTATGCAAAGACATTTGTTTGGTGAAATATGGCGGGCGCCACCACGGTTGACCAGTGACCAGTGACCAGTGACCAGTAGGTGTCACTGTTACACTGTTGCATGGGAGGCGAGGGCAATCCCTGCTGGTTTCCCAAGCTAGGTAGGCGTCAGCAGCCCCTGGACAACATTTTTGCCCCTTGATATCTCAATATTTTGTTTGACCACAGACATCCACGTAGTAGGTCGCCGGCCTGCTTACAGCACTGGGAAACCGGCAAAGACGCACACAAGATACGATTGCGACGACGGGGTCTTGTAGAGCCAGATTATTCTTTATCAGTTTGTGCAAGCGACAACGTAATCAGGCTTTTGCTTGTGCACTCGCGATGGTCTGTTCCAGGAATATAAAATGAGCTCTCATCTAGTGGCGCCTCCGAGTAAAAAAAAGCAACCAGCAGCTTGCGGCGCTGTGGATATGGCTGATTTGCTTGCTTGCTTGTGCCAGGCCATGATCCAGGATCCTTGACCTTTTGAGCGGGGGGCTAAGATAACCTACCTGACGTTAATACGTTATTACTCCGTAGTCTAATAACAAAATGAACGCTATTGCAAACGCCGTTTGGGCCTCTTTTTTTTCTCCATCCCCATTCCCGTCTGGAAATACGGCCTGATAGGTCGTATTACTGCACATCGTACTCAGTAATAAGTCGTACGTAGTGGCGGGAGCCGGCGCGCACGCCACCACCCCATTAATACGGCTGAATCTAGTCTTTTCGCCGCCGCCCTAGCCGTCTACCGGCCGCCACGGCCAACAAATGACGACCCTGGTGATTCGACATGGGCTGGAACAGTTAGCCCGCGCACAAGGAGCCCGGCCCTGTGCTCCGGTGGTGGGCGGACGGGCTGGTTATAATCTGGCTGTCTCTCCTGCGGCAGTTCAAGTCTCAAAAACATTTTTGCTTTGGCTGGCTGTGCGTTTTGTCCAGACATCGCCCTTTGAGAGATTTTCCTCTTGCCCTTCGCTCCTCATCACCTTCTATCGTCGAGCATCGTCCCCTTCGTTGACGACTTTTTTCTATTCTCATTTTTCGTGTGTCATCTTCCGACCAGTGACGCTCACTATCCATCAACATCTGACGGCTACAGCCTTGGGAATTTTCCTCTTTCGGTAATTCAGCATCTGGAGACCTTGAGACTGCCATGTACCTGGGCTATGCTGCCGCCTGGATGGACGTGGTGAATCAACGTCGATTGCTGATTCTCCTCTAGGTCATTGACTCGGTCCTAGTACTTTCGAAAAAGTACCTTGACACATTCGAAGCCGATTGTTGAACTATCCGGACCTACAACCTCGCCAAACTTCGAAAGCTAGTCATGGTTTCATTCAAGACGACGGGGTTCGTAGGCGTTGCGGCTCTGGCAGCCTTCGTTCAGGCCGATTACTATATTGATCCGACCACGGTGCCCTATGCCACCAGAGGCAAGTAGCCAGAAATTCCAGTAACGCCAACGGCCATTGCTGACTGACTGCTGCTAGAGCGATGGTGCCGAGACGAGAAGCTCACTTGCCCCATGATCTGCCAGCAAACCGAGCCGCGCACCACTCTTATCAACGACTGTGATCCTGTACGTCAGGCGTCGATGAACTCCGGAAGCTTGACCCCTTCAAGGCCATGAGTCGACGACTAACCCGAGTTAGGAAAAACTGACCTACGGCTGCCTCTGCGGCGACAACAAGCAGCCCAACGTGTCAGAGTACAGCCTGAGCATACCCTACTACGTCTGCACCGAATGGGGTCGCCAGTGCGTCGCCGCATGCAAGGACAATACGTGCGCATCCGACTGCCTCCAGAAGCACCCATGCGGCGCGACGAACCCGCAGCGCAACAACGCCTCAGCGACGCCGTCCTCGGAAGCGTCGGCGACCAAGTCTGGCAGCGGTGGCATCTACACGGGCCCTCCCGGCTCGGCCAACGGCGATAGCGGCTCGAAAAAGACGGGCGCGGGCTCGGCCCTGGAAACCGGACGCTCGTATGGATTTGCCGTTGTGTTTGTCGGCATGTTTGCCGGATTTGCGATGCTGTGAGGAGAGGCGAAAAGCGACTGAGATGGCGCTGCAAGGGAAAAGGTTGGGTCATGTGGAGGGGTTTGTCGCGTCGACTGCGTCAATTAATAATACTTTTTTTTCTGAGCGGTGGTATCCAAGGACATATACAAGGCGAGCGACTCTAATAATACTAATTAATGCCATTCACCAGTGAGAGACCCGGGTCGGAGCTCCAGTTGCTTTATGTGTGGTGAGCGAAACGGAAAAAAAAGGGAAAATGCCGACATGGCACTTGCCGTGAGGTTGGTGTGCTGCATTTGGACTTGCAACTGTGCGGCAGCTGAGGATGATGATTGCCCTCAAATTACGAACCGGCATGCTCACCGTCATACACTTTGTGCTATTGACACGATCAAAAGAGGTATGGCGGTGGATATCCTTGAGTGTTTGCCAAGCAATGATGCGCGGTAGAGTGGACGATGGAGGGAACCAATCGCGAGGCGTAAGCTGTGTCTGGAAGGTGACTTACTGCCAGGATCCAGGATGCTTTAGAGACGCATGTCAGGTTTATCTTGAAGCATTTTAAGCCGGGACCCGATCGGGTTTTTTTTTAGCAGCGAAATTTTAGCGGACAAGCTCAAGTTGGACGTACACGCTACGTTACTTCGTAATATTCCGTTCTTTTAGATGAAAAAAAAAAAAAGTCCTCTTGTTTTGCCTGAGCTATCCTATACAATTGTGTTTATGACACCTCACTTGCGGACGGAGTCTCTTGTTTTGCCTGAGCTATCCCATACAATCGTATTTATGACACCTCACCTGCGGACGGAATGTTGCGCGCTTACAGCTTCGTCATAAGAACCTTCCTATTATCAGTTAGTTTAGTAATGCACTCTGGCTAGTTATTTCGCCCGCGATGATACTAACCATTTCGCGCCTGATGCTTTGGCCTCGTCCTCTGACTATAAAAGAACATCTTATTAGAAGTCTGCATGGTATAAGATTCCGAATTACTTATAGTAGCTCTTACGATGTTTTGATTCTCCTATTGGCCTATTAGAAAGCATTCTGTTTTTTATAGGATACTTACTTACAGCGTCATAATCACAGCGTACGTGATAGCCCTCCTGTGTAATGATGTTAGGTACCTAGAAGTTACATCCTTACAATAAATAAGAGGCTCTTACTCCGTAAGGGCTAATACTTTCGCATTTAGTAGCATAAACTCGGGTTGTTTTTCCCGGGTTCGCAGATTGGTCTACCTATGTAGCTTGTTAGTTTACTGCGCTATGAAGAGGATTATTATTAGTGTTAATTGGCATTACTTACAGGGGGCATGTCTGGAGTTTGCGCCAATACTCCCGAAAGAGTAGCAAAAGTAACAATAATCGAAGTAGCTGACAGCTTCATGATGATGGTTGGGTGCAAAGAGTAAGTAAGTATTTAAAGACTTGGAAAATATAGATTGTTGGACAAGATGTTGCGAGTAGTGCAGTATAGATTGCGGCTTGTAGGCTACTTATATATATTTATAAAAGTTGTTTAGACATTAGTGTATAACTAGCTGAATAACCTAGAACATTATGATTCATGCTAAGTAGCATTGACTCGTGCCGTAACCTACTTACTTGAAACACACTCGTAGAACTCGCAGCAGCATTAGCTGGTGCTAAGCCACTGTCTACCATACTCGGAATCGCATACCTATGCTCTCCCTGGCCTCCTAGAAGCCTTCTAGTTACGAGTCTTTTGAAACCACTGCAGACCTAGATTCAGACCTTTGTCTTGTTAAAGTACAGTCTCTCTTTAATCTACTAGCCACATTGTGAATTTAGGAAAGAGTTGGCGGTGTCTCGAATGGTAAACAGTGTGAAACTGGGTTTAGGGGAGGGGTAGGCAGTGTGGCTAACAGACAGACCGTCTGACAGCGTCCGAGGGTGGACTGACAGCGTCCGAAGGTGGTCTGACAGACGATGACTGGGAGCATGTTTATGCTCCGAGTGTAGATCATCGGGCCGGTGTTGCAGACCCCAGCGCGTTTTATCTGATGAACGTCACAGCGGAGCACACATGAAAGGAGTGCCTTGATTTTCTAAGCTAGAGATGCCGCCAAGGCACGCTATTTATGGAACACTTTATGGAAGGCGCAGACTGGACCCTGCACGTGATGTTATTTCGTGTTCAACATGATCTAGTGATTCCTTGGCCAGAATCGAAAATAGGCAACTAGTCCCACGAACAATTATTTTTCCTTTTTAATCCCTCACCTGTCGCGGCCTTGGGCTTCCAGGACTTATCGCATGCGTATGTTACGATTCTCCTCCCACTCGATTTAGTAGTAGATTTCCGCGCAATGAACGCGAAGCCTCTTGTTGCAGCCCAGGTGTTTATCGCTGTCAATAGCTCCTCACGAGATTCGTATTCATAATCCGGCGGGAGACATTTCTCGGGGAGGATGCCGACCTGCGTAACAGCAGAAGGAACAGCAGAAGAAGTGTGTTTGGGCACTCATCTCCTTGCCGGCCAACACATGACTTGCTCGCTCGGAAAACGAGGCTGCAGGTGGCAACATGTCGGCTTTGAATTATTATTATTATTATATTACCTCGGCTTTGAATTAAGGCCTCTCAAACTACAAGTTCACGGAGGCCAGTGGCGTGGTTCGAAAGCTGGACTTGCGTGACCCTGTGTCTCTATTACTAAGGAGATAACCATGTCGGTCCTACTTGACTCAGCCCTACAGATGATTCTACCTCTTGCACCCACACCTCTAACGTGCAAGGGGTGGCGCAGTATTTTTAAGGTAACAATTATACCCACTTATATCGTCAGATAGGTTTCATGCATTCCATCATTCTCCGAGGCATGACATTGCGGCTCATCAGGCAAGATACTTAAGATGAAACTTGGGACGCATGTGACGCTCTGAGAGCACGAGTAATATCTAGTACGACTTGGATAAAGCGATTATTCACAAAGAGAGTGAGAGGTTCTAAAGGGAGCTCTGACTCAAGCTGTCTAGGTCCTAAAAAGGGACCGTTTCCTCACTACGCATTAGGGCACATTATGACATCGATTGAGTTTATGCGATTGTCTGGTCATGCTAACGTGTTAACCATCGTACGTTCGGGGGCATGGTTAAAGCAATGCCATCGTTGATATTACGCGGCAGTTGCAAGGCCCTACGAGTCATGCATGAATTCTAGGCCTATTTGTTTGGTAGCAAATGAAGATGAAACCGCATGTGATGTCTAGTAGATGCGGCGAGGCCGGTGATCTACTAGGATTTTGCATAATACAGCGGCTAAGTACATATATACGAGATATTACAAGGACTATAGACTATACATAGACCGAATTCAGTATTGAGGACTGTATTAATATAACTTATATAGGACCCATTTTTATATTTACTTTAATATACTCCCCATGATTTATCAACCTTAAATCAACCTCTATCTATCGTAAACTGAGTGAGACATCATGGTTTTAGCACTATATTTGCCTTTTGTGTAATTACCATAGCTAGCTTATAAAAGAATTTCTAGCGATTGAGGAGACCTCGCACCTGGAAGGATAGTCACAGACCCCATGCCTTTACCAAGGAGAACGACGAGTATGAGTCAGTTATATGCACTTTAAGGTTTATGTTCCAGGCTAGTCATAAATATCTCCTTGGAGAGGTGGGTGCGTGGCACGTGTACATTTAATTCGCGAAGGGCCCGGAAGATATATGTGGAGTAAGAACTAAGGGCTAATCATAGCGAAACTTGTAAGACATGGTACTGGGAAAAGTCACCTGAGGAGATTGATTGACGGGAAAAAATATATATAAATATATTAAAGCCTTACACCCCCTTAGACCGGCACTTCATCACAGATTTGAGCACTCCCAACTCAATCGCTCATTGAATCCCCCTTTCTGTCCCCCCTTTTGTTTCCACCTTTTAAATATGCGTCTTGCCCATCTTCCATCCACGTCGACACTCACTGGCACAATTTCTCGAGGTACGCCTGGCAAACGTGCAGAGACTCCTGACCCTAAATGGGACAGGCCACCTTATAATCTTAATCCCAAAGACGACGGGCCGCCTTATAATCCCGAGGATGCAGGAGGCAGTACAGATAACATTCCCCTAGCTGCTCTAGATCAGATGGCCGCCCTTGCTCCTGCAACCATCGACAACTTTAAAGTAACCATCCTGGCGGATTCTAATCGTGACGGCAAGGGAGACATAGCGGGCGATACCGACCTCGCGGGCAAAGAAACGTGGACAGCAGAGTGAGGCGCGCTCTTCGTGGCTAATATTATTGATACAGACCGGAGATGCTCATCCCATATTACCAGCTCATCAGCTTAAAATCGACAGATGGCCAGTTATTCGTCAATGCAAGGCTGGCTGGCATCGGCTGAAGAATGGGTGGAGGACGCCAGCCTGCATCAGTGACATTTCTTCAGCGCGATGTTACCTACGTCAACTGGGCCACGCCATGCAGCCGTTAGTCAATAAATTTGCGACAGCATCGAGTTGGCGCTGACTGCAGTGGCGTTGATCCACACGACATTGTTCGGTTCCTGAAGGCGGGGAGGGGGAGGGGGAAGGAGAAGAGATGTGCTTGCGTGTTAAGCGGGCGGGGAATATGATTTTGGCGGCGGGGAAAAAAGGTTTGTTGGGGTCGAGTCTGAGCTTGGGCGAGCGTGGGGAGCGCATATCGTGGGTAAGTAATGAATAGATGGAATGGCTAGGATGGAGGCCGCTGGTCTCGGTGTTGTGCAGTTGCAGTTGCAGTGTCGGCAGAAAGCCCTTATTAATAAGGAGGGGTCATGGAGGGGCGTGGAATTGGGGACCATGTTTGCTGCGACAGAGCACCCAGGAGGCTTCGAGTTGGATATCGCCAAGTTGGTGAGATTGGTTTCCCACTTCTACCTTGTGTGCTTCTTGCCGCACATGGTCTCTCGCTACGACAGTTTCTCTCATTAACGATTCGAGGCATTACCCGGCTACATGCCAGGTAGACAGGTACCTCTTTCATTGCTGGTTGTGAGCTGATGATTGACATGCGCTAAAGTTGCTGCAACATGCGGTAAGTCGGTATACCTATTCAGCACGCATGCTCCACTGTCGTGCGCTGTTCCTCGGTTCCTGGGTGTGGTCTGTTTCGGTGGCTGAAATCTGTTGGCAACAATTATTTGAGGAAACGATACCGCGATGCGTAAAAATGATCCAAACGACAGATGAGATTTCAACGAAACGAATAGAATATCAAGTCCAAAGACGAACCTCGAAACTGCAATGAATCAATGCCCACTGGTCGTGCTTCTTTGGTCGTGCCTGCTGGCCGTTGCCAGCTTCACGTGCCTGCTTCAGTGGCGTTGTAGCGCCCGAGTTACACCGCAGGAAGCCAGAGGTAGCGCGTCATCAGCTGCTAAACATTCGTGGCTGGACGGGACTCTTTGCACCAGCCAAAGCCACAATCTGTAAGAGGTATCCAGGTATAGGTACCCTTGCAGTTTTTACAGCGTCATTCTCGAGGATGGGAGTTGGCAGTCTGCCCAAAGTCAAAGTGCCCAATGATAACCCCCAAATCCACGGTTATATGGGTGGACAGATTGGCGGATGGCAGACGGGCACGTACCAAAGACGTCAGCGTAAATAACCTGCTTTTATGTATTCTTAAATCTTATCTAAACCAAACAAGCCTTAGCGTCCGTCTGCATGGGCCTGAAGCACCCGCTAAATCTTGCGGAGTAAACAGATTCGCCGTCCTTGCGCATGTTGGTTTCCTCAACAATCTGCAGGGCTCCTCGACTTTTCTGCAAACCAGTCCTGCCCAACGAACCCACGGCCTACAGCGCCTCGCACCCGCTCTTTTTCCCGCCCTTGCAGTCAAGTGGCACGCACGCACGCACGCACTCTCGCACCTCGCAGATTCTTTTATATCCTCTCCTCACCCACTCGGCCCCCCGCTTCGCCCTCCCACAGCTAATCCATCATGTCGGCTAACGAATCACTGCCGTTGTTTCACGATACCACTGCTGGCCAAGGCCAAGAAAACATGGTTCCCAACACCAGTATGCCTCCCCTTTGCTTTCCCCCATTTACCTCCGATTCAACACGGCATCTGTCTACTCGTTTCTACCCACCGGTTTCTGGCCGGAGCTTGGAGCTGTTGTCTCGCCATTCCCGGCCTGCCTCCCTACCGCGGCGCACGCCGGACGCACCGCTGACTGCCTCCCAGGAAAAGCGCAAATCGAATGCATTTCGGACGATGCCCTCATTCATCTCAAGTCCTACAAGTACTCAAGCGTCGACAAGTC
The DNA here is from genome assembly GCA_030782805.1 of Aschersonia sp. MBC 622. Lineage (NCBI taxonomy): Eukaryota > Fungi > Ascomycota > Sordariomycetes > Hypocreales > Clavicipitaceae > Aschersonia > Aschersonia sp. MBC 622. The sequence goes on from JARJPL010000021.1 coordinate 9,685, forward strand.
GCCGGTGTCCAAATACATTCTCGGTCCTTGGGTACGATTTCCCGCCCCTCGGCGGCCCACCGTCTTTCGCCCCTCGACTACGTTCCTATACCATTCTCAACCTTCCTTCCACTCGATTCGCTCCTCCACGCAGCACCCTGCTTCGCAATATACTACATAATACAACTCAGGCCAGATCAAAACCAACTACTAACACGCTGTCGCCATAGTGGAACTTTTTCGTCACCCTTTTGCCGCTATGGATGGCTCCCAACATGGTGACCCTCGTCGGGTTCTTCTTCATCTTGGCCAATGTAGCGTTGCTCGTTGTCTATATCCCTGACCTAATCGGCCCTGTTAGTATAGTCACGACTTCCTTCATTCTCAAACTCATCTCTGACATACTTCGAGGGCCCTTCTTGGGTATACTTTAGTCTCGCCTTGGGCCTCTTCATGTACCAGACAATGGACAACGTCGACGGCAAACAAGCTCGCAGAACCGGCACCTCGAGTGGTCTCGGCGAACTATTTGACCACGGTATCGACTCGCTCAATTGCACTCTTGCCAGTCTCTTCCAGGTCGCCGCTATGGGTCTCGGCACCTCGCCCGCAGGCGTCTTCACTGCGCTCTGCCCTTGTGTCGCCATGTTCTTCTCGACTTGGGAAACATACCACACCCACACCCTCTTTCTCGGATACATCAATGGTCCTACAGAGGGCTTGCTCATCGCTTGCGGCATCATGATTGCCTCTGGTATTTGGGGCCCTGAGATTTGGAGCCAGCCTATGGCTGGCATTTTCAGCGACATTCTGCCTGGTCTTGCCGACATGCTTCGCGAGACGTCCGTTCGCGACATCTGGGTTCCTCTCGTCGGCATGTCGCTGTTGGGCACGCATGTTCCCTTTTGCGTCTTCAACGTCATTGGTGCTCGCCGCAAGCAGGGACTGCCTGTTGCCCCCGTCTTTCTCGAACTTGCGCCAATGACTGTCTTTTCCGTCACTATTGTCGCTTGGCTCGGCTCCCCCTACAGCACCCTCATGAAAGAGAATCATCTGATCTTGTTCTGCTGCACCATGTCGTTTGTCTTTGGCCGCCTGACTACTAAGATGATTCTGGCCCACTTGACGCGCCAGCCCTTTCCTTACTGGACTGCCATGCTTTGGCCTCTGGTTGGTGGTGCCATTCTCGCCAACCTGCCTCGAATCGGGTTCCCTCAGCTCAGTGCTACTCTGGAGGCCTACTACCTTTGGGCCTACTTTGTCTTTGCCACTGTTCTGTACTTTCGTTGGGCTTTTATCGTCGTCAATGCTATTTGCAACTTCCTCGGAATCAACGCGCTCACCATTCCCAAGGACAAGCAGATTGCCAACAAGCGCGCGCACGATGCAGCTAAGCTGCACTAAAGTCCTCGCTGACAAAAAAAAAAGATCAAAGTCAGATCATTCCTTTATACTAAGTCTCACGGGCGATTTGTCTAGCATTCAACATGGATTCCCGCAGGCACTGGACTTGCGAGTCTCCTACAGGACACTGCAACGCATTGTTATACGACGTCACTTTTGGTGGCGTTGTTGTGATACGTGTCCCAGGGATTAGGCGGCCCTAGAGCGTTGCATTTTTCCGGCGCATGGGATTCTTGACAACGATTTTGCCGTTGTATACATAGAACATATACTGATGCTTTATTATAATTAAAGTCGGTGCACTGAGCGCTGCTATGAAATCAGACATTAAAAGAAGCATTCAAGAAAATTGCAAGCAAGTGTGTTCTCAGGTGTAGTTATGGTAGCTACCTAAGTACCTAGAAATGAGACGCAAGACAGGCCAGCGGGTGGCAGATCCACAATGCATAAAAGGCCAAGCAGCCAGGTGTTACCTCAGCTAGCACAAGAGGATAACCGACACGGCTTGTTCCCCTTGCATCTACCAGTCTTATAGTCAGAACTATTCTATACTTGACAGGAAGATCGGGCTGGCCATATCTTTGAAAAGACCCATCACGGACGCAATTTCAAAGACGACTTCGAAACCATATGATGCGCGGCCATTAGGCTCGGACTCGAACCCCGAATCGAAGCATCAAACGCTAGCTAGCCACAAAGACAGACAATGCGCGCATCTGGAGCTCTTCTCTGGACCTTTGGGACGCTGTCATCCTTTGCGAGCGCCATTGCTGGGACTCCGCTCACCGACGATGACCTGCGCAACATTCCCTCGCCGGGCAACGACTTTGACATTGACAACGGCAAGCTGCTGGCGCCGATCCTGATCCCGCGCGTCCCCGGCACGCCGGGCCAGGCGGCAGCGCAGGCGCACCTCGTCGACTTTTTTCAGACCAATCTGCCCGGATGGGAGCGCATTTGGCACAATTCGACGTCCAAGACGCCGGCGACGGGCGACCGCGACGTGCCGTTTAACAACCTCATCCTGCGGCGCGATCCGCCCTGGGCCAGGGCCGGCGACGTCGGGCGGCTGACGCTCGTGGCGCACTATGACAGCAAGCTGACGCCGCACGGGTTCATCGGGGCGACGGATAGTGCGGCGCCGTGCGCCATGCTTCTGCACGCGGCGCGCAGCCTCGACGCGGCGCTCGAGGCGCGCTGGAAGGCCATGGAGGAGGCCGGCGAGGCGGACACGTCGCTGGAGCCGGCGACGGGGCTGCAGATTCTGTTCCTCGACGGCGAGGAGGCGTTTGAGCAGTGGACCGACGAGGACTCGCTGTACGGCGCGCGCGCGCTCGCCGCCGACTGGGAGCGCGACTTTTCCGGCGGCGGCATGTCGACGTACCGCACGTCGCTGAGCTCCATCAGCCTCTTTGTGCTGCTCGACCTGCTCGGCGCCGAATCGCCCTCGATCCCCTCGTACTTTGCCACGACGCACTGGGCGTACCGCAAGATGGCGCTATTAGAGACGCGTCTCCGCGACCTCGGCCTGCTCGAGGCCAAGGCCCGCCGCCCGTTCCTGCCCGACGCCGACAAGTCGGTCGAGCAGTTCCGCCACATGGGCGCCGTGCAGGACGACCATGTGCCGTTTATGCAGCGCGGCGTGGATATTTTGCATTTGATTCCGTCGCCGTTTCCGCAAGTCTGGCACACAATGCACGACGACGGCGAGCACCTCCATATGCCGACGACGAGGGACTGGGCCAAGATTGTGACGGCGTTTGCGGCCGAGTGGCTGGACCTGACGGGCAAGTTGCCGCAGCTGGCGTCGGCAAGGGAGAAGAGGTCAAGGACGGAGACGGTGCCGGCGACGGAGCGCACAGATTTGTGAGGTTTACGGATTTGCCATTTCTTCTCTGGGATATAGATTTGTGAGTGCCAAGTACAGGTGCTGCTGCATTTTGCTGGCGTTCAATAGCGGATTTCAATTAAATTTTGCATTTCACATATAAAGTTTAACGTGAAGCGTATCAAAAGAAGAAGGAGAATAATGAAATGAGAATTAAACATACTTGTGCTCACCAATTCTGGCCATCTTGGACAGATTATCCAGCAATCCCTCACAAGTTCACAATAACGTGGTGCCTGGCTGGTGGGGCGTTTAGCCAATCAGGTCCAGCCAACTGCAACCACGTAACCAGTTTGGAGAGCTCCCCTGGCCGTTGGAGCTGTGTGGCCTCTTTTTGACGAAACCACGATCGGAACCCAGCGCAAACGACCGCAAACGACATCCACACACATAAACATTGCACGATGCGCTTTTCGCTCGCCACAACGCTACTGGCGCTTTCTAGCGCCGCCTCTGCCGCCGCGCAATGGGGCTTCGTGGATGGTTCCGTGACTGTCGCCGCCAAGGGCGGAGAGGGAATCACTGAGAAGTACGCAGAGACTGTTGACGCATTACCAATCACCTCCAAGAGCGGCGCGCCTGTTGGTCCATCAATTGGCATCAAAAACGAGGGCTAATTCTGTTCTTGTTCGATATAGATTCACGTCTGCGGCCAAAGCCAAGACCGAAGTCGCATTAGGCCACGTCAGCACGTTGAAGCTTTCTCTGACCGCCGAGGAGGCAGGCAAGGCCAAGCGCCCGCACCAGGCGTTTCTCGTCCTCCGAGAGACAGCCTCTGGGCTCGAGGCTCCATTTCCCCTGACGATTAAGGAGTCGGGCAAGGGCACTGTGAAGCTGGTATGGGATAACACGTCTACGATGAAAGCCGCGACGAGGCGGGAAAAGGGCACTCTATTGAGTTGTATGCTGACCAGTCACAGACGCAAAAGGACCTCCCCATTCAGCTCCTCAACTCAGCTACGCCTCTAGAAGCCAAGATTGTGCTGGGTTCCTTTGGCTCCTCCAAGGCGATTGTGGCATCTGTGTTTGACATCAACGTCGTGCGCGACCCCAGCCACGTCAACACCTACGAGGCGCCTCTGCGATACGGCAAGCGGCCCGAGATTCACCATATTTTCCGTGCCGATCCCAAGAACCCGCCCAAGGTTATCTCGCTCGTGTTTGCGGGCGCCGTCCTGGCCGCCATCCCGGTCTTGTTCATCAGCGTGAGTGAAAACCTCGAACTAGAACGCGGCCCTTGTGAGTCCTCTGCTAACGAAAAGCCTGTCGCGGTAGTGGCTTGCTCTCGGTGCCAACCTGAGTCACGCCAGCAAGGCCCTCGGCGCGGCTCCCGTTTCGCACGCCGTCTTCTACGGCTCCATTGTGGCGATGGAGGGCGTCTTCTTCCTGTACTACAGCACCTGGAACCTGTTCCAGACGCTCCCTGCGATTGTGATTGTGGGCATCGTTGCGTTTCTGAGCGGCAACAGCGCTCTGGGCGAGGTGCAGCGTCGCCGTCTAGCTGGCGAGAGATGAGACTGCGAGTGCATGCATCTTGAAAGAAGGGCTCAAAAGAAAAACGAGTTTAGTGCGAATAAGTGGCAATCTAGTTCGCCAAGTAGGCTGCCGAGGCAAAAATGGCTGGGGTGAGAAGAGACGAAGTGGTAGTTAGCCGGGGTAAAACGGGGACGGGTTAGGGGAATTGAAGTGAGGGGCCGTTCGGGCGCACGATGCGGAGAAGACACGTTAGTGAAGGCAGAAAGTCAGTTTGCCATGAGTTGGGGCAGGATGGACGCAAAAAATGCCTTTCAAAGGGCTTGGCTGTACATTTAATAGAAATGGAGAAACGACGCGTTGCAAGCAAGAATCGAGGGTGCACTACGCCACGTTTGTCCCAAGTTGACCGAATGAGATGCGAGCAAAAAGTCAATTAGCCGAGGAAGCGTTGGAGGTACCGGAGCCGAAAAGGCAAAGCCGGAGGCCGTTTCCGTAATCTGCCTACCGAGCTGGGCCGAATGGCGGCGAATGACGTGTGGGGAGATGGCAGCTATCCGTATTAGGGCAATGGGAAAGAATTCAGAGACAAAGCTAGGCCATCTAGAGTTAATGATGAGGGCGTAAAATAAAACAAAAATAGGAATAGGCCATTTGAAAAATAATGCAAGAGCTAATCCGTAGAGGGAGAATAAATGCGGCTGAAATCTGGCTCGGCAACAAGTCGCCAGCCGGGGGGTAAAGGGTGAGGCGGCTGGTGCACGCCCACTCAGAGTGACGACGAACCCCGGTTCATGCTAGACCCCGGATTTTTTGTGTTTGTCTGTGAACCCCCCCTTTTTCTTTTCATTTTGGTTATTGAGTAACAGCCAGTATCAATGTCCTGTAGGTGTGAACAAATGAAAGGAAAAACTTGGTAAAGCAGAAGACGTAAATCGTGGGAAAGGGATGGCTACGGTAGACGAGCGAGCTACTTACCTAATTGGAGGCGACTTTTGGGCTAAAATACAAAACGTTCCGCGAACCCATGAGTTCGAGTCAGGACTCGGGAGCCGCAGGTCCACACACCAATCACTCTCTGCTGTGACAGTGTGATTGGCTAGTCACTGGTAGTTGCGAACAAAAAAGAAAAAGAAAAGGCGCGGGGTGCTAGGTAATAAAAAGAAAAAAGAAAAAAAAAGGGACACACGTAGACAACGGCAAGAAAGAAGTGGCGGCGGGGAATACACACTCTAGCCTCTTCGTTGCCTACCTACATCTACCCCAAAAACAACACGGCCCTTTTTCTCTAACTGCTCTCCGGAACTCGTTTCGCATCATATCTGCCAACTCATTCTTCCTTTTATTCTCGTCATACGATTTATTCTCAATATATCCATCTATTCATAAACATATCCAAGCTCTTGACGGTCTGCGAGCTGGACTCGACGACTATTTTGCTCCGCCATTGCATACGCCCGCCACCTTGGCCAGCATACACACTGCTGCCTGCTCTCGAGTTCCGGCCGCCCTTGGGATACTAGCATTTCATAACCATGGCTTCAGAGTAAGTTGAGATGCACCTTTTTTTTAATAAATCCCTTTCTACACATTACGCGACTTTAAATTCATTTAACTTGTTTGTTCATGTTTTTTTTTTCTCTCTACACATTCTTAATCTCTTCTTGCTTTGCCTGGGCGCTTGTGCTGCCTCGTCGCCGCTCCCGTGTTAGCCTCGGCAAACAACAAAACAACCAGCGGGCGACAACGGCCATTTTCGCCAGCAAAAAAAAAAACACAAACCCCGCCAACATGTACAAGCAGCTGGAAGCCATCGCAGTTCGCTAATGATGTTTTTTTTTTGTGCAGCGCTTTACGGTTCCCGTCAATCGACGAGACGCTCAACCACCCGGCGTATCCCGGCGCCAAATGGGACCTCATACCCGACAGCCAAGGCAAGGCGTCGGTCGCAAAGGACCGCTCGGGGCCGATTGACATTGCCTGGCAAATTCACGGCCACGGGCCCATCAAGATTGTGGTATGTACCGACCTGTGCAAAAAAACTCCTCCCCAAGTCTTGATGCGCGCACCTTGAGAGTGCCCGTTGAAACCAGTTGCAGTAGATGATCAAGGATGAAGACGTAATATGAGTTGGGAACCATTCAAACAGTGTCAACCGAGCTAACGAAACATAATTTACCAGCTCATCATGGGCCTCGCCGCCAGCATGAACGCCTGGCAACGGCAAACGTGCTACTTTGGACACGACCACGCCGACCAGTACACCATGCTCCTCCTCGACAACCGCGGCGTCGGCACGTCGGACAAGCCCCTCGCGCGGTACACGACGACCGAAATGGCCGCCGACGTGGTCGAGGTGCTCGACCACCTCGGCTGGACGGCCCCGCGCTCGCTGCACGTCGTGGGGCTGTCCCTGGGCGGGATGATTGCGCAGGAGCTCGCGTGCGCGCACCCGCGCCGCCTCGCCAGCCTGTCGCTGCTGTGCACCACGGCGTGTCTCGAGAGCGACCGCCCCGTGCTCGAGACGCTCTGCGACCGCTTCCACCTGCTGCGGCCGAAATCGCTCGCCCGCATCGTGCACGATACCGCCGAGCGGCTGTTTCCGCAGGCGTGGCTCGCGGCGCCGGACGAGGCCGCGGGCTTGCCGTCGCCGCACACGACGAGGCGGTGCGGGCCGGCGCCTGCGTCGAGGATGATGACGGCGACGGGCGCAGAAGACGCGTCAGCGACTATGCTGAGGCCGAATGACAGCGGCGTGGACCTTTCCCCGCAGTCCGAGGGCGGCTTCATGGCGGAAGCCCTCGAAAAGGGACTCGACCTTGATGGCGTAGGCGGCGGCGGCGGCGGCGGGACTGAGGCGGCGTCCGCGGGCGCCTACCGCCGCTTCAGCAGCAACTACCAGCGGTACCAGGCCGAGGAGCTGACCAAATACTACCCGCCCAACGTCTTTTCGCGGCAGGGCCTGCTGTGCCAGCTGGCCGCCGTCGTCGGCCACCGCAAGTCGGCCTCGCAGCTGCGCACCATGGCCGAGCAGGTCGGCCGCGACCGCATCCTCGTCGTGCACGGCACCGACGACCGCATGATTGGCGCAAACAATGGCGAGAAGCTCATTCGCTTGATCAAGCCCGGCGTCGGGCTGATTGTGGACGGCATGGGCCACGCGCCCATCATGGAGCGCGCGGCGTGGTTCAATGAGCTGATGGAGACGAGGCTGGCGGCGTGGTCCCGGATGGATACAGATTCCAAGATGTAGACTTTTTTTTTTTTGGCTGCTGCAACATCTTCCTTTTCTTTTTTGTTCTTTCATGTTTTTTTTTTTTTTTTTCACCTCTCATTTATTCCCCCCAACACGCTTCACAGCGAAATTGGATGATCAGTCGAGTACATCTGTGCCCGCCTGGCTGCGTGTAAGCCGTCATCAATCTATGCGCGCGGGGTCGATTGCTGGCGCTCATGATTTTCTGGAAAGCACTTCTCATGCATGTAAAACCTATGTAGCTTTCAATTCAAGTCTTTTCTACCTGATAATCTACTTCTCAGCCTGCATGCCGTTTTCTTCTTCTTCTTCTTCTTCTTCTTCTTCTTCTTCTTCTTCTTGATATGTACGTTGCTCATCCAGTCACTCAGTTTTGCATTTTTCCTCAGGGTAGAACAAGACCAACGCCACTCAGGTTCTTGTCGTCTAGCTGTCCCTTGGCGTCCATGCCGCTGGCAATGGCCTTTGTGCGGTAGTTGAAGAGGTAGTAGTGCAGCTGGCCGTCGCCGCGGGCAAACTTTTGCTGCTCGAGGAAGAGACCATTGTCCATGAGCGTCAGCGCGTTAAAGACATCAAACTTTTCCTTTTTGGCCATGGTGAGGGCGTCGCTGACCAGCGAGTTGAGACGCGTCTTGAGCGCCGCCCGGTCCTCGGGCTCCGCGAGGCCCGTCTCTGTCGCGTAGTAAAAGAGGTATGCCACGCGCAGCACATTGTGTCGCGCATTCTTGATGACCGAGGACTCGACGCAGTAAAAGGAGATAAAGTCAGTAATCTTCTTGTCGGCGCCCTCGACAACGTACGTCCAGACAACCTGCTCGCCGCTGGGCTCGACCTTGGGCACGAGCCAGTGGGCGACCTCATCGGCGGAGAGCTCGGGCGCAATGTCGTAGCGCTTCGAGTACCGGCTCTGCAGGTCGACGACGGCAGGGACGTCCTCGGGCCGCATGGTGCGCCAGCCCCGAGTGCCCGTCGACTCGGGCACGGCGTACTTGCGAACCTGGTACTGGGGCTTGCTACCGTGCGGCAGGTAGCTGAACCCGACCTCGTACAGCTTCTGCCAGTTGAGCGGCCGGTGGTAGTACTGGCATGTGCTCACTGGCCGCGGCAGCACGATGCCCGCCGTGTAGAGGCCCTGCCACACCCCCTCGAGGTTGCTGATGCGCGTCACCTCCTTGATGAGCACCGGCGCCAGGCGCTTGCCGCGCAGCTTCTTGTGCACACACAAAAAGTTAACCTCGGATGCCGTGATGCTCTGGTCGCGCACACGCAGGTGCACGGGGATGGCCGAGATAAAGGCCACGAGTTTGCGCGACTGCGAGGCGCGGACGCCCACATGGTATCTCTTGTGCCAGCCGGGAGCCATCATGGCCCTACGTGGAGTTAGGATCATGCAAGAATAAGAAAACGGAATCTGGCGGCACGTACCATCGGAGAATGGAAGGAGAGTAGTTGAACCGAAAGGTCGAGTCATCGTCCTCGACATAGTGCCCGTTGAGCAGCTCATAGACCTCTTTGATCTCCTCCTCGCTTTTCAGGTCCATTGTGACCCATTCGAAACCGCTCACGAGATCAGCAGGCTCCTTGGAGATTTGGTCAACCGTCTGGACCCTGAGCGGGCCGTCCGGCACGGTCTGGTCCTCGTCGAACCGCGGCACGGGCTGCGTGGCCCAAAACTTGTACGACGCCATGTCCTTGACGTTCTTGCCACTAGCAGCGAAGCCTGACATGAGGTCCTCGAGCTTCATCTTCTTTAGCATCTCGGCCGCCTGGTCCGGCGTCGGGTTCGACGACCCCGTGGCCTGGGCAACCTCCTGCGCCAGCGCGGGGTTGAGCGCGATGAGCTCCGACAGCTGCTGCGGGGAGAGGGTGTCGAGGATCCGCTGCACTTCTTTATTGGTCTGCTGCTCGCCGGCGGCGCTGCCGCCCGGCGCGTCCGCCGTTTTTTTGCCGTCCGAGGCCATCTTGTCTTGTTGTTATTGCTTCGCGGGCAGTGGAGGGGTTGTTGGGGTTGAGTGGCCAGGTAGCTGGTTGACCATGGTGGGGTTGGGGGAACCAGTTCAGGAACCTTGGTCGAACAAAGCTCGACCTTAGTCGAAGCAAAGCGAAAAGCGGCAGAAAATGGATACTCAATTGCAGATGGTTACAGCCGCTCTAAACCCTTAGTATACAGCTAGCATATGCCTACCATACATATACAGGGAATATATAGCTATATTAGGCTGTTAACTCTAGCGCTATTAACTCTGGCGCTGTTGACTCTGGCAGGTGCCTATTAACTCACCTATTTTCTGGCAGCTACACCCCACTGTAGCTGTTAACTGCTGTTGACTCTGCCTATTAACTCTGGCGCTATTAACTCTGGCGCTATTAACTCTGGCGCTATTAACTCTGGCGCTATTAACTCTGGCGCTATTAACTCTGGCACTATTAATTCTAGCAGCTAGCTATTAACTCTAGCTATTAACTCTAGCTATTAACTCTAGCGCTCTTAAACTTAGTACTATTAAGGCATATTCCCTATATATTCTAGGCACATGCCTTATATACTCTAATATATTTAGTAATACTCTGTAGTATATGTAAAGGACCTGCAGACTATACTTACCGCCTTTGTTTTTTAGCCCCACTTCGACCAAGGTTGAAGTTTTCTGCCCCGCGTGGCGGGCCGTGTCTAGATCGTGTGCTTGGCTTACACGGCAAGAGCCAATGGTTAATTATACTAAATCACAAGGCATGCTCCGAGTCAAAGTCTTGGACATTTACCATGCATCGAAAAAGCTATTCCTGTTCTGCCCATGTTGTTTGTATCGATGGGAATTATAAAACTGCAGACCCAAATGAACAGGCGGGCAACTTTCGATATGAGTCATGACACGGCATCTTGCTAATTTGGCAGGAGAGAACAGTACGTGTCTTCTCGCCAACTTTATACGATGTGAAAGGCACCGAACATCGATTGCGCGCTTGCCTCCCCTGGTCCTCCAGAGACTCGACGGTGGTCCCGCCCGCGATCTCCGCCATCTTAGTTGTTGAAATGGCACGTCTCATCCTATGCAAAGGCTTCAAGAATCAAAATCAGCGGTTACTACAAGTCTAATCGTAGGGAGAAAAAGAAGTCAGAGAGTATGCTTTGTCTACACAAGTTCACACTGTCCTGTGCTAGCTGCCCAGTTTCAATCATCGAAGCAACGCAGGACAGCCATTACCACGTTAGAGGAGCCCATGATGTAATTGTGTCCTATAACGCATTAGTGGAGAACTTTCCTTGCTAGAGGTTTACGTACCACCGTAGGGAATCAGCTCTTGTCGAATGACAATATTTGGCTCTGCTTTCCAAGTCGTCACGGCCGAATCTTCACCTTTGTGTACTGTACGCTGCTCCTTCATGGCGCGGAATTCATCCTCGCTGATATTGCCAACGAGCTCGCCCGCAGCTGCTCTGAAAAGCTTGTTGTCTTCAGTGTAGGGAATGTCGGCATCGTCCTTTGCGTGAAGCAAACTTAAACGCAGACGCGTCTTCGTCCGACGAGTAATATTGACTAGACGATCTGCCGAGTGCCACTTGTCAACAATGAAACGATCCAACAGCTTGACAAAACCTGGCCAGTAGCTAAACGGGCCGAGCAGCGGCACGAGGCCACCGATGCGATAGCCGCCAATCATGGTGGCGAGATCGCTAAAGCCAGCAACGAGAACGATGCCCGCAAACTCGACACCCTGTCTGGAGTACTTCTCTGCGACGGCAGTGGCGACAGCTGTTCCTAGGCTCTGGCCAAGAATGACGATGCGGTCGGGAGAAACGCCGGCGACATTGATCGCCCACTCGGCCAATGTATGCGCATCCCGGATCAGCCCGGCCTCACTGGGCACACCAGTTGAATGGCCAAAACCGCGGTAGTCGATGGACAAGACATGATACGAGCTTGTATCGGTCAGTGCATGGAAGGTCTCGGGCCGCATTCCCTGGGCAACGTGCCCGGCATTCTGGAAAGCAGGTCAGCGACGCATGACCGAAGCGATGGGTATAAGTTTCATACTCCATGAACTACAACAAATGCGTTAGCATCAAGAACGTGGACAAATGGGTGAGCACTTGCATGATAGAACCAGCTTTGCCTCAGGGTTGCTTTTCAATAATTTAAAGGCCTCAGTCTTGGTAATGTCCACAGCCAAGCCGGAAGGCTGAACGGCCAAATTGTCCTCATTCTTGTAGTACAGCGGAAGTGGAAGAATATGCCAGGCATATATGGTCTCGTGATCTGGTGTTGTGAGACTGAACGGCGTTACTTGGTTCTCTGCGCTCCAGGTTAGTGAAGTGAAAAAAGACGAAGGATAGTGAGGCGGAGGCGCGCACTGGTAAAGCCCCAGTAGGTCGGCTCATTCACGTCATACAGGAACAGTGTGTTGATTTTATGAGCGTATAATGCGCTATCCGATTTAGCCGACGGATAATGCGACGAGCAGCAAGGGGCTGACTCACTGACGCTGGACAAAGGGGATTGTTGAGACGCCCAGGAATACCGCGTAGAAGAGAAAGGGAGCCGCGGCAATGGCGAGCGAAACTGTAAGAAGGGCTGGAGTCATATTGCTGTTACTGAGGCCCTCGCCCTGCCTTCTTGGTCACAAGACCGTCACAATCGGCGGTGATGGCGGTAAGGCTGGCCAGACAAATAGCGTGGGGCCAGTGTTTAATAGGTAGGTAGGTGGTAAGAAGGCAGCGCGCGACGCGTACCGCAGCAAGAACGCTGTATGTTGCAGTGGATGAATGAGTGGGTGCCAAGCTGTGTGGTTGGTATTAGTGGATTGAACACCTAACAACCTACAAATCAAGGCTAGAGTCAGGCCAAGGCTGCCTGCCTCTCGGCGTGTGGCCGAGACAGTGGGGGTCCAGATAGCCGGCAAACACTCCTGGGACTTGACCCTTAATTCTGAGTTACTTACTTGGACTCCTCTCCAATTTTCACATTGATCAAAGCTGAACTCGCGAGTCATCGAATGTGACTTTGTGCAGCTGCCCGTCTACGAGTGCGCTATCAGTCGCGGAGATTGGTGTGCCTTGTCGCGTTTCGGTGTGGGCCCGGAGGTGCTATAGCCGCCGTGGTGAAGTGGGTTTTCAGTGTCGTGGTGGTTGTGAGCTGGAGGCTTTAGCGGCTGGTTCGGCACCTACGTGCCTGCTTGGACCATTCTATAGTGGGCCCCAATGCATTTCAGAGAAGTCACCAACGAACCCCAGGCTGCTCGATATTACTTGGGGACACTATAGCACCGTTGTAGTGGCTGCAAGGCTCGTAAGCCCGCTGGAAGGACCTGGAATCCACCAAGCATGTTTTTTTTGGAGCTGTCCTCCAGGCCTCTAGCGGCGGAACCAGCCAGTGGAAGCAACCAATCGCAGGCCCCAACAGGCCGACTTGGCTTGGGCTGCCGACTCCGCCTTGCGCGTTAGCCAATCACAGCACGCGCTCAACACAGTGCCCTCGCTACCGCTGGCTCGTACGCGGACCTCAACGGGCACTGACTACGGCGCTGCTGCTCTTCTGGCACGCCTTGCTGCTCCGTTTCCCTGCTCTTGCACCTTGCTTCTCGACAAAGAACAACCCCCCAAAGGCAGGCCCTTTTGCTCCCGACCACGAGAGATCGCGGCTGCTTCTCCTCGTCTCCCAAAAGCAGCCCGCTCTGCGTTCCCATCACCAGGTATCATGGTTTGCTAGCCTCTCGCCGCGTCGTAGGCCAGCCAACTCACCACTCTTTGTCGCCATGGAGAGGAAGAGAAAGCTGCCGGCCCGGGCTGCGGCCCGCGCAGAGCAGCTCGCCAAGCGCCGCAATGCTTCAGCTCGCGACCGTACAAAGACTCCTACTCCTCCTCCGCCGCCTCCAGAGCCCATCGTTGAGCCATCGCCGCCGACGCCTCCGCGCCCGCCATTGCCAACCTCTGTCGAGTCGGGCAAGCCGCTGCCAACCATCGAGGTCGCTCAGTCCCACGACCTGTCCCCAGAGGAATACCAATCCATCTCGGAAAGGTTTGCACATCCAATGGCTACGACCAATGCCTTCACTTTATTCCAAACCACAAGCTAATTTTTGTCTTTTTTCCATAGTGGTGTTCTTGCCGAGTCACTCGCGCGGTCGAGACAACGATGGATCAGCGAAGGTTTGTTCGAAAAGTACTGGACAAAACCGCACAAGAAAAAAGGTGTGCTCATCGAAGATCCCAAGAACCCTCCCAAAGACTCCATGAACAAAATTGGCAATGTTACAATCACCATCGAACCGCACATTGTCGAGGCGACCATGTACGCAGTGAAAGGGCCCAAGCAAAAGCCTTCACCTCATGTGCTTCAGAAACCGCCCCAGCAGCAGCCTGCTCGTCCCATCATTCAGTATGGACCTGCCAATGGTGCCATGCCACCGCCAGCACAGCCGCATAACATGTCAAGCCCGATGAACAGGCCAGCGTCGACACATTCCCCTTCACCACCCTCCCAACCTCCTCAGTCTGGTGCACAACCAGCTAGTCAACAAGCTACAGCATCACCTGCACCAAATAATGCTACGCCCAGCGCAGGTATTGCACAACGCCTCCCAACACCTGCAAGCCATCCACAAGGAATCGCGCCTAGCACGTCGACAGGAGTAGCATCGGCTCCGGTACAGTCTCCGGCTACTCCTGCCACGAGAGCAGCACACACTGCCTCTCCAGGACCATCCCAGCAAGTCGCCCCTCCGCGGGCTTCTGCAACTCCAGGTGCCAGTCCAGCACCGGCGGCCGCAAAGCCCGCTACAACAGACCCTGTCATTGCGCTGCTTGCTCAGAAAGCCTCTAGCGACCCGGAGTTGCGGGACCTGATGAAGCGTGTTGCTGTCGGTCAGGCCAAACCCGGTGAACTGGCCCATTTTCAAAAAATCATCGACCAACTGAACGCCGAATATAAGAGTAAAGGCGGTCAGCAGGGCCCATCAGCGGATAGGTTGTCGGTTGATGGGAGAACCGTCAAGTACTTTGCAGAGGAAGTTCGCACAATTCTTGACATTGTCTTGGCTTCAAACCCGAATCAAAAGTCGAGCGAGCTGCGCCCACCCCCCGGAAGTGACCCTCTCGTCGTCCTCTTGGTCAAAACTGCGCTTGAGGACGTGCGGACGAGAGACATGATTCGCAGAATCGCGGAAAACCGCCCAGGAAACACTGACGCGACCGACCTCAAGGAGACCCTTGATCGTCTCAACAGAGACGCAAAGACTGCCCCGCAAGGCTTTCATGCTCAGCCCTCAGGACGACAGCTGACTCCCAACGGAGTTTCCAATAACGGCATGAGAACGCAGCAGTCTCATTTGACGAATAGTATCAACCCGCAACAGCCCGTGCGTGCGAAAGCTCCAGCTGCTGCCTCTAGGCCAGACATTGCTGCTGTTTGTTTTGACTTTGGAGCCGGTGACCGGTTTCTATTTCCAAAGTTCAGCATCTTGGAGTTTTTGCCGACTACATCCGGCCAACAAGTGGTCGCATCCTTTCTCATTGTGCGCAAAGGAAGCACGTCGGAATATGGAGGGGATCCCCAACTTGACTACTACCAACCTGTCACTATCCGTCTCCAGACCAACACTGGTCGACACCTGGAGAATCTTGCCAGGGTCGTGGCACCACAAGACGAAGTCAGAAGATACATGGACGACGTCATGGACAACATGACACGTGCCGAATATGTACTTCTTGCCATGCAGCTTCCCCGCCATGCTCAAAATCCCGACGAAGTTGAGACAAGTAAAGGCATTGAAAAAAATAGCCCAGTCTCTAATGCAGAGCAAGAAAAGGCGGAAATTGTGAAGCCTGGCGTGCTATGGACAGTGAGCGCTGGATCCAACAGGGCGTCGATGACCCCGTCGCGCCAGATACCTCGCATCGACGCCGAGGAAGAGGCGCAACAAAAATACCAAAAGCTAATCAGATCTATCGAGGAAAAAGAGTATGAGTACGTGTGATTTTCGTAATTTCCGAGAGACGCGAGCGTGCGCGCTGTTGGGAGCAGGCGGACAGCTTCTCAAACTTGGGCGGCACTATTGAATCTTTACTTGGTCGGGTCAGTTACTGGTCATTAATGGCGTTTTAGGTGTGAAGTTTCTGTACGAGATATATGACAAATTATACATAGGCAATACACTAGCCATAAAAGCTCATCATATGAGCACGATCCTAATTATGCCGTGCAACCTGGGTGCTTTTTGAAGCAGTCGCCCTTGAATATTTTCCTACCAAATTGGAGCGAGATGCTTCCACGTCCATAGATCCCGATGCGCAGCAGAGAAGTGACCGGCGTCGGCCATGAAAGAGCCGGATAGCCTCGTAAGGAACAGACTGGCGCGGGCAAGTTTCTGGCATACTTCCGGGGTCGGCCACCATCGTTGTGGAAAAGGCCCATGGAAGGTTTCGGCAACCCAGCCATGGACCGCGTCATGCAGGGTGGTTCCTTGTTCTTGTCCGTGGCGAGGCGGGCACTCCGCTAGGCTGGTGTCCGGGCAGAATCTAAAGTGCTTGAACCAGTGCTGGATGTCACCGGGGAAGTAGACACTTATATCGAGGGTCAAGTCACCGCAAGGCTCCCATTTGTTCAGCGTCGTGAACAGTCTTTCAAACGCATCCGCCATGAATTCATCGTCGGGGTCGTGCGACGTCCAAGGGTCCTGGTCAGTGAGTGCACTGAATCTGTGGTCGAATTCCAAATCCACATGAAAACAGATGTAACGAATTTGGTGTCTCTTTCGAAAGAGAAGAGCTCGGGAATCGAGTTCGGTAAGGCGCGGAAACGTCAGCCTGATCTCGGCAAAGTTAAGCGGCTCGATGATTGATTGCCAAGCTTTGCAAACGGTCACGAGCTGACTGCACTTGCCGCCGAGTATTGGCAGGAGACTAATGATTTCGTTTCGAATCTCGGGAGGTAGGCAATTCCAGGACGTTTTGTCTGTAGCCATCTCTGATCAGGCTTGCGGTAGGTTGAGTGTTGAAGATCGCAGTCGGTGTGGATTAGGATGTGATGATGTAAAACTGGGAAAGTTTAGGACCTGTGTTTCTGGGACGAAGAGATCTTGGCCGATAGCGGCCACTCGCCTAAAGTCTCGTGCTTGCGATACTCCTGCTGTCATTGCAGTCGGTAAGCGAGCTGCTGTATACTATAAATTCACCTGCCCACCGCTGTCCTCGTGCTCTTCTTCTTCTTCTCACCACATCCTCACCTCACCACATCCTCACCACATCCTCACCACATCCAGTCGCGGCCGGCGCGGGCGCACAGCGAGCACACCTGAAACGTACGGCTGCACTTCTTCTTGAAGCTTCGGCACCGATCGCATGCAGGGATGATGACGTCGCGCGCGGCGCCGGCGAGCAGCAGACCAGCAAGGACGTGCAGCGAAAATGTAAGTATTTATGCTAGTTTTTTTACCTGATCCTGTTGGTACTTCTTTTTGACAGCCGCTGGCTTGCTTTGATAGGCCGAGAAGACTTTTAATAAATACCAAAATTGGAATATAGTTCTAGCTGTGTCTAATACCTCTGGTTAGTATGAGGAATAACAAGGCAATGACCGACAACTCCAGAACTCCTCGCTTAGTACCCTATACTGTCAATGCAGATCCTCGTCTCTAGACACTTGAGTCTACAGAAATGCAAACTGCAGGGAGCCCCAACCCTGCTCCGCCGCCGTTTCGTCATGTACTGAGGCTATGGACGCCTGCACTGGATTGGTGGGTGAGCTGGACGTATTAAACCTGCCGTTGCTCGCCGCCTGCTCGCAGAGAAACTCGGGGATGGCATAGCCGGTCGTCTTGCCGAGCACTTCCTCCATGATGCTCGTCACGGCAGCAGCCAGCGGCCTCAGGCGCTCTTGGTACGACGACTTGCACTCGCCGCCGGGTTGCGGTCGGGCGTCGTCTGAGAATGACGGCAGCGGCTGCTGCTGCTGCGATGCTGCCTCTGCGACAGCCATTCTCACCTGCCGGAACACGCGTGCCGCTCGTCGGGCGTGCGTCCAGGTGTCGGGGAAAGCTTCGAATACGTCAATCAGCGTGTCGACCGCGTCGGTGGTCGAGGCCGGCTCGACGACGCCGCTCATGAGGCAGTGCACGAGCGCCAGGCCGACGGGCAGAGTACGTGCCAAGGTGACGATATTCAACGGGAGCTGTCGCTGTTGAAGGAGGATGAGAGTCGACTGCAGGTGCTTCTGCGCGAAGCGCAGCAGGTCGAGCGAGGATATGATGGCCCCAAAACCGTTGAAGCGGCACGGGTAGTGCAGCATCAGCAGGACGTGGTAGTAGCGCGCGCTGAGCCACGCGACCGACGTGTGAAAGGGGACGTTGTCCGGCTCCACGGGCGACAGCAGGCAGCCGTCACTGTACCAGTTTTCAATCTCCGTCCTCATTTCCTTGATGGCAGCGCGACGGTCGTGCTGGGCAGCGAGCTCCTTGCCGCCGGACAGCACCTGCGCGAGGATGCGGTCCTCGAGCTGCCGCAGACGGATGACGTGCCGATGGATCTGCAGCGCCGAGGCGAAGCGCGGCCGCTCAGGGGAGGCAAACTCCTCCACGGCGAGGCCGGGCAGCGGGACGTCGATGCTCTCGTCGGACAGCGCGGGCGGGAGACCGGTTGAGTATGCCATGACCCGGTCGAGCACCCAGGTGCTCCAGAAGAGCCGGTGGCGGAGCTCCCGGTCTGTCGACGAGAGGGAGGCGTCGGCGCGGCGCGTCAGGCCGAGCGCCATGGCCTGGCGAGCCGCGATGCCGGCGACGGACCAGGTCAGCCCCGGGGTGGGGTCGTACATGCAGTGCAGCGCGAGGAGGACGAGGATCTGGATGGACTCGATGTCGTTGCCGAGGACGCACTCTTGAAGAATGTCCGCGACGGGAACATGAAAGGCAAAGGTGGCGGGTGCGTCGCGGGGCATCTGCCCGGAGCGCTGGAGGGTGGTGCATCCGAGGGCCATGACGAGGAAGAGCAAGGTAGAGTCGGCGCGTCCCCGCCGCGGCGGCGGCCATGCGGCGGGCCCCAGGGCGGCGAGGTCTCGTAGTACCAGGGCCCGGTTCATGAAGGGGTACGCGCGGTGGATGTGGCGGAAGTAGGCGTCGACCAGCGTGCGCGCCAGAGGATTCTGTGGTGCGCCGCCAGCGAGGTTGCCGCTGAGCCTGTACTGGGCCGCGGCGAGACGAGCATCGGATTCCACGGGCTGATGCTCCCGGTTTATTACAGAGACTAAAGTCGTCTCCCCCGTGCCGTGGGCGTGAGAAGCAGCCGTCAGGTCTAGCTGGGTCACAGCCGGCAGCGACGACACATTAGTAGCAGGAGGGTTGGGGCTGGGGCTGGCCAGCATCCCCGTCAGGTCGGATCCGGTGGTGACGCCCTCAATACTGGGGCACCCCTGCGCGAGGAGGTTGTTCTCGTCTATCAGGCGGGAGAGCCACGCGACGCGGGCGCGCAGGTGATGCACCTGGGCCTTGACCGACGACGACGACGACGATGATGAAGCGGCGGCCGCGGCGGCCGAAAAGGAGCAGTCGCGGCCGGCGCGGGCGCACAGCGAGCACACGGGAAACGTACGACTGCACTTCTTCTTGAAGCTTCGGCATCGGTCACACGCAGGGATGACGACGTCGCGCGCGATGGGGGTTAGGGGTCCGACGAGAGGCGAGGCGGAGGAGGAGCGTCGGCGTCGGGGCGGTGCCGACTCGGCCGCCGCCGCCGCCGTAGACGTGGGGCGGACCCGGAAGCGGTGGATATTAGCCCGCAAGTCGTCATTATTCATGGCAGCAGATAATTAGTTAGAAGACACGAGGCACCGTTAATTTTCTCCGTCTTTATGGCTGACCACCGCGTTCCCCCAAGTTTTAGCTCGTGATGGTCGGAGTGCCCCGACGCAGCCTTCCTTATCTGTTGCCCCTCCGCGAGGATAATGGAGCACCGAGCGATTGCGTGATGTTGCGCCAAGGCCTAGATGGCCAAATAAAAAAAGAGACAGTCGGCGCCACCCCCGACGACGGCGATTTAGGTTATTAGTCCTGGATTAGGCAAGCAGCAGTTTGGTATCAAGAGATGGCAACACCTCTAGAGATGATTATAAGCGAGTCGGAGTCACGTAGTCACCCGTCTTCCATGAATCGGTAGTCGTTCCCATCATGTCGCCAGCACAGAGATGCCGCGCAGCAGACATTGACCGCGTTGCCGTCATCGGCGCTGGTCCCTGTGGCCTCGCCGCCGCCAAGTGAGTTTCCCCTCCCCGCTCGCGCCAGTCTATCTATCTATCTGAATGCCTGGCTAATAAAAGGGCATCAGATATCTCTTAGCGGAGAAGAGATTCTCAGCGGTCGACGTGTTTGAGCAGCATACAACCGTCGGCGGCGTCTGGGCCTACACGCCAAACGCAGAGGACAGCGGATGGTGGGTGTCTCCCGTCTACGACTTGCTGGAGACCAACATCCCGCATACCTTGATGAGCTACACAGATCTGGACTTTCCAGCGGATTCGGCGCTGTTTCCGCGCCACGAGGTCGTCAAGCGCTACCTCGACGCCTACGCTGAGCCGCTCGGCAAGCTGATTAACCTGTCGACACGGGTCGTCTCCGTCCAAAAGGTCGCAAGGCAAGGCCGCGACGTGTGGGAGGTCCAGACAAGCCGCGTCGGGTGCGATGCAATGTCAACGTCGTATTACGATGCCGTCGTCATCGCCAATGGACACTATAGCGAGGCTTTTACGCCGTCCGTCCCGGGCCTCGAGGCCTTTAACCACTCGCATCCGGGGCTTGTGTCGCACGCGAAGCAATACAGACGCCCGGAAGAGTTTGCGGGCAAGAAGGTTGTTGTCGTCGGCAACTCTGCATCAGGCAGCGACATTAGCGCTCAAATCTCAACGTCAGCCAAGCTTCCGGTTATAATCTCTGAAAAACACCGTCCCAAACCGGCGCCCGAGGAGCCGACCCCGTGCTGGGCAAAGGGGATGCCCGAAATTGCTGAATTCATCCCAAAGGGTCGCTCCGTCCGCTTCGCCGACGGCGAGATCGAAACGGATATTGATGCAGTCGTATTCTGCACCGGCTACCTCTACAGTTTTCCCTTCCTCCAGAGTCTCGGCTCGGTGCTGGTGAGCGACGGCGCGTGCGTGCACGGCCTGTACCAGCACGTCTTCCACATCGCTGACCCGACGCTGGCCTTTTTGGGGCTCCCGCAGCGCATTGTGCCGTTTCCCTTTGCCGAGGGCCAGGCGGCGTGGGTGTCGCGCGTCTGGGCCGGACGGCTGGTCCTGCCCCCGACTTTAGAGATGAGGGCGTGGGAGACGGCACTAGTCAAGGACAAGGGGACTGTCGCACTGCATACCATGGGTCCTCTTGAAGATGTAGACTACATCAACGAGATGCACAGGCTGAGCCGCGAGGCTGAGCGGGACGAGGCGCTGGAAGGCGGAGGGCTGGGCAAAATGCCGCCGTTTTGGGCGGACGAGAAGAGGTGGCTGAGGGCGCAGACGCCTCTCGTCAAGGCGGCGTCGAGGAGGTTGGGGGGCGAGAGGCACAAGATTGGGGATTTGGAAGCGCTTGGCTTCGTGTATCCTGGTTATTCTAGCTGATAACCTCTGAGTCGGCGGCTGATCGACGACCTCTAGCAAACCGTCCGAGGCAGATGGTCGGGGACAACCGGAACCGGCCGGTCGAGGGGCGGCCCGACAGACTGAGCCCACTTACTCTACGACCGTAAGACAATAGTATATAGCTTCAAATTACTAGTGTTGTCTTTTTTATCTTCTTAACATGTTATTATTAATTTTTTTGCTTTTTTTTTCTTTTTTTTTTTTTCAATTCAAACCATATTATCAGCGAAGCCCGTGCTTACTATTCGAAATATAGGGTCATCATCTATGTTGGCATCTCACGATATATTGACTCTCATCTATACATCTACGTTGCAATTCCTGGTTTCAAATCAGCTGAGCTGAAGCACTCTTGCCGGCTGCGTACTTTCAAGGACCAGTTGTGCCGGCGTTCCGTCCTACTTGTGGTCCTTGTCATCACCCATCTTAATCTCCTCCACGGTCGCCGTGGCCTCCTCGTCGGAGCCGGCAATGTTCCCGGTCGCCGGTTTGTCGAAGCCGTACTCGGCAATCCCTGGGTGGCTCCTATCCCACCACAAAAACCCCAGCTGCACCAGGATGCTCGCGACCGTCATGGCCGTGACCATGGGGAAGCCGATGGGATACCGCGGCGCGTCGGCGACCCGAAACGCCCGCAGCGGGATCGTCGCGTGGCCCACGTAGACAATGGTGACGGTCAGCGCGACGATAATGGACCGCGCCTCGGGCTCCTTCCTCAACAGCTCGGCCATCCACGCCATCAGCGACGAGGAGCCGGCGTAGGTGCTGTACGTGAGGAAATAAAAGGCCAGAATGACCGTGTCGTTGCGCGGCCACGCGCACAGCACGGCGAGGATGACGGCGTACCACGCCAGGCTGCCGATGCTAACCTGCCAGCGCCAGTGCTTCCTGTCCGAGAGCGCGTTGAGGCCGACGTTGGCGACAATCTGCAGCGCGTAGCCGCCGAGCGGCAGCACGTTGACCTGGAAGACGCTGTACGCCCTGTTGCCGTCGGCGTCCTTGATGCTCTCGAGGTACAGCACAAAGTACGCGTTGGCGCGGTGCGCCCACGCGGCCAGCGCAAAGGCGAGCAAAAAGAACCAGGTGACGGGGCGCGCGCTGAGCTGGCGCAGCTTCCTCCGCAGCACGGCGGCGCCGACGGGCGTGCTGGTGCGGGCGCCGAAGCTGGCCATGCGGCGCCGCGCGAGGCGCTTGTCGGCGGCGGTGAGGTAGAGCGCGCGCGTGGTGGCGGGCGAGTCCGGGATGGCGACAAAGGCCACGAGGCCCTGGCCGACGGTGGCGGCGCCGGCAATGATGAAGAGCCACTGCCAGCCGCGCAGGCCGTGCACGCCGTCCATGTCGCGGTGCAGCGCGGCCTGCAGCACGCCGAGGAACATGGCGCCGGCCACGTCCGAGGCCGTGCACAGGGCGAGGCGCACGGCGAGCTCGCTCGGCTTGTACCAGTTGAAGAGCAGCGCGACGACCGAGGGCCAAAACGAGGCCGAGAGCAGGCCGAGGACGAAGCGGAGGCCGTAGATTGTCTGCGCATTCTTTGCCTTGTACGTGCTGACAGTTTGTTAAGCCTTGACCTTTTTTTTTTTTTTTTTTCGGAAAAAAGCAGCCCGGAGGAGGGAGGGGGGGAGGGGGGGGGTGGG
>JARJPL010000022.1:0-34155 GCA_030782805.1 Aschersonia sp. MBC 622
GAGGGAGGGAGGGGGTGGACTTACAACAGGACGAAAAAGCCCCAGCAGACCTCGCAGATGGGCAGAAAGATGGACGGTCGGAGCCGGGTCTGGATGAGCTGTCCCGGCACGAGGCCGAGGGCGTAGCCAATGGAGAAGAAGGTGTTGAACATGACGAGCTCGTTGCCGTACAGGCCGAGGCTCTCGCGCATGCCGGAGACGTAGGCCTGCGTGGTGGCCGACTGGTCCATCTCCTTCATGAGGCCGGCGACAAACATCCACAGCACGAGCATGACGTCCATCTTGAAGAGCAGAACGCGGCGGGGCTTGCGAAACCAGGGAATGAAGCGCGCAATGTGCGCAAAAGCCCCGGTGACTTTGAAGTGCGCATCATCATCATCATCGTTGTCCTCTGCCGCGGCGGTGACGGTCATGACTGAAGGTGGTGCTGCCGGGGTGGGAGACTGGGTGGCGGCCATCTTGTGTCGGGAAAAGATGGAGTAAATCGGCAAGATGAATTAAATCGGCAAGACGCTAAAAAACGGCTGATGGAGATGGGCCCTGAGGTGATTGAGGCGAGCTTGCCTTTTATAAGAGGCTGTCGCCAGGCGGCGACCCGTCAACTCACCATGAAGCGGAAGGATTTGCCATCACGACATCTCTGTGCTCGTCGCATCTGAGCCTTGGATTAGCTAGCCCCCCACTGCGCCTGACACCCACAGGGCGGAAGTAAGTTGATGGCTGTTGGTACAGGCGTTCGCCTCGTCTGAAGGGGGGGCCAGGCGAAGACGTGATTTAAGAGTCGGGCTACGACATTAGGGGCCGAAGAAAAATTACCGAAACGGGCAGATCCCGCCGGCCCCACAGCGGAAGAAGAGGTCGTCGGATCGCATAGCTAAAAAAAGCTTGGAGTGAGGAAAATAAGGTCAATGTGCGCACTGAAAGCTATTTTGTCAATGGCACTGCACTTGCCCGCGTTACAACTGATCCCGCTTCAGTTGTGTCGTTGGGCGCCGATGCGGCTCACCATGGAGGTGAGTTGAGACTGAGCGAGCAGATGCCGCTTCCACAGTCCATGCCTGGCCTTGGCCTACATGGAGAAACTGTCTGCTCTGGAGCGTTATTTGAGGAGCTGGGCGGTTCAGGAGACCGTACAAACCCTTTTTATCATCCAATTGACACGGGGAGTCATCTGGATGTGGTTGCCACCATAAATACCCACGGCATGTAGTAGGTACAGGTTAGCCAGAGTCTAATCTTTCGCTTTCTTTTCTTTTCAATAGACGTACTATGACCAAAACGAGTAAAGCATGTCGCAAGCGTGTTTAAACAGGCGCTTTATCATACTTTGGACAACTCTGTCACTGCTGAAAGACAAGCAGACTTGATGTAATTACTGGAGATTATGAAATCACTGATATCAGCTGGCAAGGTTGCACGCCACTCGACGTGATTTATTGGTCGGGCTGACATAGTTACCTACTGGCGTCAACTCAATTCAATTCATATTATGTTCGATTATATAATACTTTACTACATTTCTTGATCAGTGAATTAGGTAGTTGATATTATTGATCTAGTTACGATAGCTGGCAGACGCGGTTCCAAGGGAGCCATCTAACGAGTGCGAGTCCTAACGTTAACTAGCTTATACTGTATCGGTAATATGAAAGCCACTAGAAGCTGCACAACTCACCCCAGGAGCGACTAGTAGCTATTAAGACTCCAATTCTATAACTGTACATAATGTGTATATTTACGTATAATAACTATATATATATGTAACGGACATTTTAAACTATGGGCTAAGGCATTAGGTCTAGCCTTAACTTTATAGTCTTGTATAACTAGTTGCGATGCAAAAGCTGTTGATAGACATCGCTGGCGCTGGTATTCACAGAATACTCGAGACGAGTTACTTTGTTGTGGTTGATAGAGTGTGAGCGTCAGCGACGAGCGCGTCAGCGAGATAGAGAGCGTCGAGGCTGGTCATGTAACCCTGCTGTATCGACATTGACCTCCCAAGTCCTACTTCAACGCCTGCAAATAAATAGTCCTTTAGCCGTATCCCCGTCCTGTCACGGTGAGCTCTTGTGACTTTTTGGAAGCAGCTCGCGGCTTGCCAGGACTAGTCTGCGTCCATCGTCATGGCCAAGTTCGGTTGCAGCTGGGCTTGCAGGCTTGCGGCTCAGCCTTTTCCGTTTCTCCTGGCCGGTGGCCATGGTCGCTATGCTGACATCTTCCGGTCACATGATTCTTCATGTTTGATTCAAACCAACAACAAGAGAGCTGCTGCAATATAGACAAAACTGCTGCTCCACCGCAACGCCGTCGCACGCAAGCCAAAACTCTGCACCCAAGTGACTAGCGGCTGGCTCTGCGGCTGCACGCTGATTTTGTGTGTTGAGTTGGCAGCGTCAAACACCCCAGTAAACGTAATCTCAAACTCGGCAGTGATTTGGTTGTCGCGGACGCTGGAGCTTGTTGCGTTGCCTCGTCCTGACAGCGCCAAGTTGAGCGTCGTGTTGGTGAAGGATCCATTCATGGTCAACTGATCTGGAAGTCGAAAATTATGTTCTCGGGAGTCAGAGCACGCCCGTTTGGGTAGTATCAGCAACAGCCCGTCGTCTGTAGGCTTGAAATTGAGCTCGTCCATCATTGTTGCGTTGAACAGCGCCTGGTCCGAGTTGGCAGCGCTTTCTGCGAGGGTCATGTTCATAAAGTCGGCAGCCTGCGTAGTGCGCGTGGAGAAATTGGACCACCCGTGCGTCGTCGTAACGCGAAACAGATCTGGTTTCTTGGGACAGAATTGGTCTTTTTTGATGTACGCGTACGAGTCGCCAATGTTGTCAAGCGACTTGTCTGTTTCCCACGCTTTGAACCCTATGATGATAGAGTTGGTTGGACCAGCTGGATACGACGGCTGCGGGCCAATCCAGGCATAGCCGAGCATGTGGCTTGTTTGCAAGTCGCCCGGACGGCATCTTTGACCTGCCGTGACGACGTACTTTAGCGACGCCTCACCCTTGAAGAATGACCCGCCGTAGCCCAAGCCGACGCCCTTCATCCCGGTGTTGTTTGTGGCGTGAAAGGGGAGCAGGTCCCATTTCCAGACTGGTGGGATAGCGGGTATTCCGCAACCCTCGTCGCCGGATGAGGAGCCGCCAGAGGAAGAGTCGCCGGATGAAGAGCCGCCGCCGCCGCTGCCGCCGCTACCACCACCACTGCTAGGAGAGTCATTGTTCGAGTTCCCGTCTCCGCTACTGCCGCCCTTTTTTGCGCTCGCACCTGGTAATGTCATGGCCAGAAGGCATGGCAATAACAGAGTCAAGGGCTGCATAGCTACTCTTGCTGTCTTGTCCTGGTCGCAGGTGTTAGGAGGCGGTGAAATACAGAGTCATGTTTTTACACGAAAGATTTTACAAGAGAGAGGGAAAACGGACGCAGATATAAGACTTAGGGCATAAATGTAAAATTACAACCCTCGACGATCTGCGGTTGTGACTTCAGCCGCAGCGGGTACATAAGGCGTTTTGCCAACACGAGGAGGCTTGGCAACAGTCTCGTGAATACTGTCCGTTTATTAGGAAGACTATGGAATTAACTGCAGTTATAATTAATAGTGCACCGTACTTGACCGTACTTGACCGTACTTGACCGTACTTGACCTCTGACGGCTTTGGACTCGAGGTTTACTCAGGTAGTTAGTAATTATATGCTGCCCCCCCGGCGTCAAGCACCAACACCGACCACATTACATTTACAAAGGCATGCAGCAGCCCCCGCTCGTTTTAGGCTCGCCCCGGTGGGCGTCCTTTGCCCTCGTTACTAATTAGGGATCTTTCAGTCGTTAAATAGTGTGAATAAAATACAAATACAAATACACACTTTCACTAGCGCCCATCAATCAGCCCTGCATGAACCAGACTGAATGGCTGTCGGGCGAAGCCCCACTAGGTACCTAGGTAGTGACGTCGGCAGTCATCCCTAGCTCCGAGAATGTGGTTAGCATTGTTGCCTGCTACAACTCGAGGTACCCCAAGGGCAGCAGGACTGCAAGTACTTGTATTGTTATTGAGCTTCATTTGAGAAAAGTCATCTCACACATTACGCACCGAATCTCGATTAGCGCCACGCAGGAAGAGAGTCGGGAAGATGGGGCAGGTCATATCGGACGAGCAGTCGACGCATCGCTCCAAAGAAGAGCTGCTACAGGACCTGGTGAGTAGCGCAGTGTACCTGGCTCCTCAATCTTGCACGAACTGACCTTGATAACATAGGCAGTGCGCTTCAAGGAGAAATGCTTCACTTCTCTCGAGTTTTACTCGCTCAAGGATGTTTTCAAGACACTGGCCGATCGCCAGGGAGACGTCTCGTACCTAAAGGAAGACACCATCGCTCGCTACTTGGAGATACCCGACATTCTTGGCGCGTCACCAGTTTTGTTCCAGATGGTGTCGTATGTGGGTGCCTTTCCCTTCCTGGCCGAAGCACCAGTAATTATCGAGTTTCCGCATCTTATCATGGTGGTGGTCATCATGACTGAACGATATAAACGGGTTCTTGCTCGCGGGTCAACCGACCGTACCAAGCTGCTCTTCAAGAGCATGGCAGTCTATGACCGCAAAGCATCTACGACAAGTCCCATCTCACCAACTATCAAAAGTGATGATACGGATCAGGCCGGTACCAAGTCGCTGGGCTTCACTGTTGACCAGCCCGGACAAGAAGATGATGACGAATACGCCGACGATGACCTCGTTCTTACCGCGTTTGAGCTTCTGGATATCGGCGATGCCGTCAAACAAGGCAGTGTACCCGAGGTACACGGCGCAAATATACCAATGGACAACTTTCGCAAGCTCGTGATGCTGCTACTCCTCGTTGCTCCTCTAGGTGAACAAGACAGTCTTGCGCAATATTCCGATCGTGTCACAGGCACCGAACTGGAGCACCTACGATCCTCAGCAGAGAGCATTTTATCGTCCTTTGCCGATGTAGAAACAACCCCTGGCATTCGATACCATGACTTCAAGCGACTTCTTCCCGTCATTGCTCCAAACCTTTTCAGCGGGTTCAATAACCTCTTTAATCACTTTTTATTCTCCAAGAATCTCGATTTTTCCAAACACAAGGGCGACGAGGCCAAACTCGAGAATCAGCCCGCAAAGCTAGCTCAGCCGCTGGTTCTCAACAACGGTGAGATTTTGAATGGCCATCTCTTGGCTCAAATATCCACATTCTTGCCCGCCTCCGACTTATTCCACCGTGTCCGCCTGTTGTATTCCGGAAACGAATCGGGCTTCTCCATCGGGAGCTTCGAGTCCAAAGTGTTCAACTGGGCTGCCCCTACGATATTGCTCGTCAGCGGGAGTCGGATCGGAGACGTGCCAGAAGGTGGGCAGGAGGCCAACTTTGCCGAGTCTCTGCCTTTGAAGCGATATCCGAATGGCAGCAAAGGCGAGCGCCTCACATTCGGCCTGTACGTTCGGGAGCCGTGGAAGCACACCCACAAAGATTGCTTCGGCGACTCCGAGACCGTCCTCTTTCAACTGGAGCCCGTACACGACGTCTTTCGGGCGTCAACCATCAACACCGACTACGTCACATTTACAAAGGCGCCCGCCAATCAGCCCTGCATGGCTTTTGGGTGTCCCCATCCCAAGCCAACAAAATCAGGCCGTACCAGCGCCACATTCTCACTGGGCGCCGTGTCGCTTCTGTTGGATGGCTCGTTTGAGTTTGGCGTCTTCAACCACGATTATTCGTCCCGTGGCGGTGCGTTTCACACGAGCGCGGTGCGCAAGTCCAACTTTCAAGATCGGTTCCAGATTCACAGGCTCGAGGTATGGGGCTGCGGCGGCGACAAGGAAGCCGCCGCGCAGGCGGAGAGATGGGCGTGGGAGGAACGGGAAGCGGAAGCGCGCCGCAAGATTAATCTGGGCACTGGTAGTCAAGACCAAGACCGAGCGTTGTTGGAAATGGCGGGATTGATTGGGAATAACCGGAGCGGTGGTTCCATGTCCTAGCAAGACGCAGGAAAAATATATACTCGGCTCCTTCACGAGGACATGATCGGAACAGGCTCTGATAACTCTTGTTTAACTGCTTATATTTGAAACATGGTCTATCGCTTGTGGAGAGAGTAGTAGTGAGCATCAAAGCTACTTCGTATCGTACAAGAAAAGCGTCTTCTTTTCCAACAACGCCAGATATATACAAGCCACAAGCTTTTCGAAACAGGGCGTTTATTTCTTGGACTCACCATCATCCTTCTTCTTTGAGCCATACACCTCTCCCAGAGCACCCAATGAGCTTCTGGGGTTCTCCCTTCTCTTCTCGATAGTCGGTTCACTGGCAACACCGCCCCCGGCGGCGGCGGCGGCCTGCTCCTCGGCAGCTTTTGTTTCGGCCGGGCCCCAGAGCCCCATGCGGCCGAGGATACCGCCCGTGCCGCCCGCCTGCGGGTCCTTGTCAGCCTCTTGACCGGCCGCCGCGCTCGACTGCGCGAGGGCCTTCTTCTCGAGCATGGCGCGCATGGCCTTGTCCTCATCATCACGGGCCTCGAGCTCGCGGATCCATTTCTGGCGCTTCTCCTCGGCCGTCGTCTCCTCCTTGAGCTTGCGCAGCTCCTTGCTCTTCTCGCGGTCCTGGTTATAGTACATGCTACCGGCGACCATGGCGATGACGGTGAAGCCCTGCGCGGCGACGCGCGCGCGAAACATCTTGTTGGCCTGCTTCGAGTCGCCCCGGCGGAGGGCGCGGTATGCGTTGATAAAGGCGAAGACGGTCAGGCCCATGCCTAGGGGCGGGCAAATTTGTTAGCGTATTTGGCAGTCGTCGGCGGTGGACATGAGCGGGGAGAGGGAGGTACCGAGCGGCACAAGAGGCTCTTCTTTGATCTTGCGAAAGAACTTGTGCAGCGTCTTTTCGTTGCGTAATTCGCTGTGTAATCGTCGCGTGAGCAGTGGTGGCGGTAGGAAACGGCATCGATTGAAACACGTACAGGTCATCGTCAAATGACGAGGGCATCCCACCCGCGTTCGGTGAGGGTAGTTGCGCCATGACGGGGGATTTTAATCAAGTGTCGTCAACTGGTGAGGGGAAGGGAAAGATCAGTGGAAGCTGTCGACTGGTCGAATCATTGGTACTGCAAATCGGAAGCTACCAGTAACCATGCGCTGCTTTTGGTGCCGTCGCAAGACCCACCCACGACCTGCAAGCTCTCCATGGCTGCAAAACAGAAAAGAGCTTACCAGCCTTCCTTCTGCATGACTTGTCCTCAACATCTACCAGACACAACAACTTGAGTATTACTATCACAGTACATTGCTTGTCAAAGAGAGCTATCGACCACGCATCACATCCAAATCGAAACATCGAAACATCGAAACATTGAAACGACCCATCTCAGCATCCACCCACGCGACAAGCCAGGGGCAGCCTTGCTCAAGCGTCAACCAACACAACGAATAACATGACGCCAAGGTAGCCATGTGGTTTTCGACACCCTCTGCCGAGAGCCTCACGAGGCCGCGGGTGGCTATCGTCATTGTCTCCGCTTTAGCAGCCATCTCGGCAGGCTACTATGCATACCACAGCAACTCACCGCATTTCGTGCTTGAGCTGCCCGATGGGTCGCTACACCGAAGCAACGCGGTGCGCCGAAACCACCGCCGCTCCCGGCGGTCAGGAACTGTCTCCAGTTCGTCCTCGGATGTCGCTGGTGATGAAAATGCAGAGAATACCGCATTGCCACAGCCACCGCCACAGCCCTCAACTGAGGGCGAGACTGGCGTCGACGAGAATAATGAGGACGAGTGGTGGAACGACCCGAGTCAACTACCTCCTCAGAGAGCAGGCCACAATATTGTGGGCTTGTTGTTCCGCGTATCAGAGGATAACGCGCGCCGCAATGGGTGCGTCCATAGAGGATGCCAATGTAATGCCTGCGGCATGGTCCCTATCCGAGGCATTCGCTACCGCTGTGCAAATTGTGCAGACTTTGACCTCTGTGAAACCTGCGAATCTCAGGGTGTCCACATCAAGACGCACATCTTCTACAAGATTCGAATTCCGGTCCCGCCATTTGGCCACAAACAAATGCAGCCGGTCTGGTACACTGGTGACCCAGAATCTTGTCGCCGTGCCGTGCCTAGAGGAATCATGGCAAGGTTGTCCAAGGAGACTGGCTTCGAGAGACCCGAGTTGGAAGCATTCTGGGAGCAATGGACCTTCATGGCCAACACGGAATGGAGAGATGACCCGGATCAGTTCTGCATCGCCATGGACCGCAAGACCTTTGAACGATGTCTTGTGCCGACAGGTGCTTCCGCATATGCAGAACCTAACCTGATACACGATCGCATGTTTGCATTCTACGATTCAAACAATGATGACCTCATTGGCTTTTCTGAATTCTTACATGGTCTCTCCTACCGGCGACGGAAAGATAAGCTGCAGACTGTATTTGACGGCTACGACATTGATGGAGATGGTTACGTTAATCGCCGAGACTTTTTGCGCATGTTCAAAGCTTACTATGTTTTATACAAGCAAATGCATAGAGACATATTAGACGGCCTCGAAAATCAATTACTCGCGAGGACAGAAGCAAAGCACCTTGTCAATGGCCGACAGCCCCTCAGCAGTCTTTTTGGACGCGAGGAAAGAGTTCCACAGGCTGACTCGAATATGCGCTTTGAAGGCAAAACATATCATCCGGACGGCCATGTAGCAGTGGACAAGGACAAGGAAGCTGCCTTTGTCGAAAACGAAAACGACACTGCTACGCGAAGAGATATACTGACGAGTCTTTTTGCATGCGAAACGGACAGAAGAGCCCGACGACGCGGGCTGGTTATTGGTCATGATGGTGACGGGAACTGGAGAACAGCCCGTCGGGCCAGTGGTGCCGATGCTGACGGCACCTACTGGCTTACTATGCTTGATCCGCCGAACAATCTGGAACAGTTCTCGGATGTTTTACTTGGCAACAATAATGGCGCCGACGAAGACAGTGCGCAGCGGGACTCTGCTGATGAAGACGAGGGCACTGCTGGGGATGAACAAGGTCCCAACTCGAACAGCGCCGAAGCCAGGCCACTGACGGAAAGCGAAGCACGCGCAAGAGCTATTGAACGCAGTCGAAGACAAGCTCCTAAGTTGGACAAGAAGCGGCGTGATATGGCCAGGCGCAAAATCCATGACCGGTGGAGACGTCGACAGTTTTACCTCGATCAGGAAGAGGGTGGTGCCGCTCCGGATGACTGGAGTGACGGAGAAGACATTCTTGCCAAGGCAGAGCAAGCAGAGAGGCGAGAGAAGAGACGCCGAGAGAGGCGACAAAACGGTGCACCAGCATCGGTCGAGTCCGATACCAGCTCTGACGACATTCCATTCCAAATCAGACGTGATGATCCTGCTTATAGACATGGGTTTGCAGAAAATGACGCTGGAAAGGAAATCCTTTATCAAGTGACGCAGCAGGCATTCAATGAATTGTTGGACGTCATCTTCAAGCCAGCAGAGGATCTTGCGGTACAGGCTGCTGAAACTAGGCTTGAGCGCGCAGCTTACGCAGACCTCATTGACGAGTTTGATCCCTCCCAAGCAGACACGGAGGAAGAAGGCGAGGATGGTAAAGAAAAGACGGGCGGCGATCAGCCGTCCAGTGATAAGCCCGCCAGCGAGAAGAGCCTGGATGAATTGCTAAAGGACAGCGGATACTCGGTAGAACCGTCAGAGCCTCGTAACGCAGTTGAGTTGCAGACGGCCACCAGCGTTGAAGAGGTGCTGGAAGCGGCAGACAAGGCCGCAAATTCTGTCGCGGCGATGGAGGTACCGGTAACAGAGTATCGTGACCCTACGCTACCCCAATTTCGGCCCAACAGCGTAGCAGAGGCGGCCACTGCAGCTCCGTCCGTTACGGTATCCGAGGCTCCGGAAACGAAACGGAGTTCAACGCCGGAGCCATCCAATGCAACACTCAGGGAGTGGAAGCGCCTCAACCTGGCCGAGATCCAGGCTGAGGCCCGAGGAGGCTGGGGCAAGCTCAACTTTGCAGAGTTTGAAGAAATCTACAAGTCACAAGAGACGCAAGGGAACAGACTGGACTACTTGGGCAGCTGGATCGACTTTTGCATCCCATAGGAGAGAGATTGGACAAGGAACACTGCATAGGATTCAGCGACGGCAGAAGCGGTGGTGGGAGACTCGGCCGGTGACGACGTTGGGGTCAATGCTGGAGCCGATGGCAGCTGGGCCGCGCCAGCCCCGGGTACGGATCTGATTCTGTTCCAGACATGGATCAGGCAGTTTGTACTATAGAGCAGAGACGTACTCGTGGTGCAGTTTACAAAGCGATACTATGAGGGGAAGAATTCAATTAATATGCAATCAATATGCCTCAACAGTTGGTAAAAGCCGGGCTGCGTTGATGGATGCGACGATCAGCCTGTCAAGTAGGCCGCTATTCGGCCGAAACCCCCCACGCCCCACACGTAAGGCTGAGACTTTTTTGTCGGTCTTCTTCGCAGGCCGTCTGAGGAGTAATGTTCACATCCATGTAGCTCGAACTACCACAGCCGAATAGACCAAAAAAGGCTGAGAAACGTCCTGACTAGTTCGTAAAAGTGAAATTGGGAAGGGCCCGCATTGGGAAATTCAGTGCGACTACCCGAGTAGGCTTATAGTAATGCTGGACACCATGATCATCATGCCGCGCCGATCTCTACGTAAACCGGGGGGCGGGCTGTCCCAAAAGCTGCACCGCTGGCGTTCGTTGTTCAATTTGTTTCTGATGGCTGCGCACTTGGCTTCACGAGGATGCGGGTGTGTGCTAAAGACGGTGAATTTGCAGTCGTTGTTCAGGGTAGGATGCGTATGGTGCGTAATTTCGAAATGGAGACAAGGTGTTGCTGTGTGTTTGGATATGCATGATGACCGAGAGTACCCTGGAGACGCGCGACGCCAGACCCAAATGCGTTTAACATGTCTTGATGTACAAAATATACTGTACATGCACGCCACACTCATCCATTGTTGAATGTGCCATTCGCTGGACGTGGTGCTGTCACTCCGTACATGCAACTCCATACGTACAATACGAGCAAACTCGTGTCACATTCAGAAACAGCAGGCGATTAAAAATGACTCGTAGTGAAATGAAAATGGCATTCATTCCTCCAATCTGTGGAGGGGAGTTTTACAAGCAACGCTCAAAATCGTAAAGAAACCAAAAAACGCCATCCTATGCACGCAGCCATCCTATGCACGCAGCCATCCTATGCACGCAGCTATCCTATGTACGCAACCACCCCAGCTGTCAATCTTTTGTTTTTTCGGCTCGACTTGGAACGTTTCAGTCAAGCCTATACAGAGCACAAGCACATGCCCTCCCCCATTTATTTGAGAATCTTCACCAGCGACCCTGCGCTATCCGTATCCAGAGCCTTGATGATGACGTAGCTCGTGCTCGCGGCCAGGACGCCAATGATGAGCGTCTGGATGGCGCCCGACAGTCCCGCGCGATGGTTGCGGATAGCGACGTAGTTTTTCACGTAGCCAAAGATTAAGAGAATGACGGCCGTCACGGCAATGGACACGACGAGGGCGTCGCCGACGCGGGGCATGACAAAGTACGGAATCATGGGGATGAGGCCGCCGACGAGGTAGCTGAGGCCCATGGTGACGCCCGAGATCCAGGCGCGGTGAATGTTGGGCCGCTCGAGGCGCAGCGAAAAATCCACCATGAAGCGCGCCCAGGTATCGCGGCGGCGGCACAGCTCGTCGACGAGCGGCCGGGCGGCGTCGCGCGAGACGGCGTACTTTTCGAGGATGGCGTAGACCTCGGCGCGGCGCGCGTCGGGCGCGGCGTCGACCTGGTCGCGCTCGCGGGCCTCGCAAGAGGCGTAGTGGTCGCGCTCCGTGACGGCGGCCAGGTAGGCGCCGAGGCCCATGGAGATCATGCCCGAGAAGAGCTCGGCGAGGCCGCCCATGATGACGATTTTGCTGCTGCCGAGGCTGGAGAGGCCGGCCGTCAGCGCAAAGGGCACCGTGAGACCGTCGGCGAAGCCGATGATGACGTCGCGGAGGATGTCGGTCGTGTCAAAGAGACCGCCAGAGTCCTCGGGTATCGTCTTGGTCTCGTCGAAGTAGAGGGGCGAGTACCGCTCAACGGCGGGCTCGCGGGGGAGCAGAGGAGAGTTTTCGTTGTCAAACGCCATGTTTTGGCTGTGTCAAGAGGGGTGTTTGTGTAAGTTGGGGGGAGTTTTTGTATGTGTGTAAGTGATTTGTGTCTTGTAATGAGGCTATGGGGAAATTGATTATGGGCAATTAAACCGACTGCTGAGCGAAAAAGACTTGTTATTGGGGTATCAAGGTTATCAGGCGAAAAGTAGGATGAAGACGAGGAATGCTCAGCTCTTGCAAAAAAAGGACTTGCCTCACTACAAGGGAGCAAGCTCTTCCATATATTCTTTTCCCAATAGCTCCCCCGGACATCCACGCAGCCAATCACTGCAATGCCATTTGCTGACCCTGCAATGTCATCTAAAAGCAACGAAATTCGGTTGGCTGGAGCACTTGCGGTCCCCTTGTAAAGTCGCCGCTCTAGCCTGGTCTTGGTGGTGCTGATAGATCTGGAATTGACCAATCAGAGCGCGTCCTTTAGTCAGCTCATGGTCACCTCAAAAGTTCAACACGGCACCACATTGGCCGCTCAGGGTCGGAGCTGACAAGAAACGGTGTGGACGTAACAAGAGATAAAAATCATCCCTTGTTTGAATATGCAATATTGGAACCGGTGGCTTTTTTGATTCCGTCAGCCACTGCCGTTTGTGCCGATGCTTGTAGTTTGTGAGATGGAGACATGGCTCAATGTAGCCAAAACCGAGCAAAAGTAATCTGACTTGGGATTTTTTCCCACATCAATTGTTGTCATGCTGATTTGGCAGCCTCTTCTGGCCAGTCTGGCCAGACGAGAAAATCATCAAACGACAAGTTGGCCTCATCCCAGCCAAGACCGTTTTCGCTAAACGGCATCAGCGCAGACTCCACACCACACAAGGCAAAGCCAGTGTCGTGACAGTCTTGCTTCTTCTCCTCTTGGTCCATGGGCAACAACCCAAGCACAATGTCCAAATCCGCGTCAGTCCACGGCGACACGGTCCCGCTGGTAGGCGGCGACCAAGACTCGGCCTCCTTTTCGCCGCTGCGCAGAAACTCGCTCGGCGTCACGCCCACGCACCGCTTGAACACGCGGTGAAAGTGCCACTTGGAAAGACCCGTCTGCCTAGCCATCTGACTCAAGCTCAGTCGTTGTCGTCGTCGTTGCCGCAGATTTCTGTCCGCGTTTGTTGCATCACCGTCACCGTCACCGTCAGCGCCGCCTTCGCCGCCTTCGCCGCCTTCGCCGCCTTCGCCGTCTCGCCACCCATCCACAAAGGCGCGAATCTTGCGCACCGCCAGCTCCTCGGGCATGCCGCCCGCCAGCTCCGGCCGACACCGCTTGCACGCGCGGAAGCCAGCCTCGTGCGCGGCGCGGCCTGTGTCGTAAAAGGAGACGTTGGCGCGGCGCGCGAGGCGCGCCTTGCAGATGGGGCGGCAGTATATCTTGGTGGTCTTGACGGCGTAGACAAAGAGGCCGTCGGCGGCGGCGTCGCGGTCCTGCACGGCCTGCCAGCGCCGCGCCTCGTCGCGGAAGAGCCGCGTCGAGTCGGTATTGTTTTGCTGCTCAGCGCACATGTTTGGTGAATGGAGAGGGCAATCATGGCGACGAGTTCGCGTTGGTCGGCGATGAACAGCTCTTGATGGGATATTCACGGTAACTAAGCTGATAAAGCGGGTCTTGCTTTCAAAGTGACCAATTGTGTCTCGTATCATGACTTACACCATTCATGGACGTAGCAATTGCGCTGGACGGGTCGCCACAAATTTGCCTTTGGTTGAATGTGACGGAAAAGGTAGTTTTCAAGTTATTGGATTGAGTCTAGATATCTAGATATGCATGCATGCGGACCAAAAGCTCAGAGCCTCACCAGGGACCAAGGCGCACACGAGCATCCTCACTGTTCCACTCTCACCGAAAAGAGCCCATCATAGTAATGGGCCCGAGTAGCTAAAGGGCTTTCACCCAATCGAACCGTGTTTCGAGTCTCAAATAAATCTTTATTCAGAAAAAAGCCAGTCGCAATTTTAAGGCTCAATAATCCAATCGTAAGCGTCCTTGTTCATAAACATAAAATCATTGCAATCATTATCGCATCTCCATTATACTCCATATTCGTTCATGTCTGGATGATCCTCATTTTGACATGACAGGTCAATATTAGGATCGTTAGTCTGGCTGTTGAGGAACCAATCATTGGTAGCCCCCGTGGTCTCGGCATACGCACAGGCGTTGTTGCGAGGCTGAAAATTGGGCCTGGAGCGCGGAGCTTGAGCAAAGGAACCCGGAGAGCACCCACCCTGTGTTGGCCAAAAGCAGGGATTCTGCAGCCAAGAGGCTGTGTCCGGTGTTATGCCATGAGAAAAGGGGATCAAGGGCATGCGAGTAGAGTCCAACAGCCCTGTGGTTCGGCGTCCATTTCGGCTCATGGCTTGTGGCGGGGAAAAGCCAAATTCATACTTCGTGTATAAGTTCTCAAAGCTGTTGGAAGGCCCTGTTGGCGCCGACTCGCCCACGTAGGTGCCTTCGTCCCGTTTCGAGCCTCTTCGTTGTTCGTGCATCGCTTCACAAGCTGAGTGGTTTCGCGGGGGAGCAGAATAGGGGCTGTGAGTTGGATACTCTGGGGGCGTATGAAAGTCGGCTTGGTTGGGTTCAAGGCCCTGTGAGGTTTGCCTATCAGTGCCACCAGCCTCAGTCTCTTCCAGAGCCACATGTTGAGAATGTGATTGCACGGGCATTGGGCTTGAGAAAGCAAAGGAAGCCGGGTCTTGGATAGTAAATGCGGGGGGCATGAAGAGCTCAGACCTCTGAGGATAGCTCTCGCGTGCATTCGGCTCGACGACATTAGCCACAGGCGGATTTTGCGCTCGCGCAGAGGCTCTTGGGAGACTGGCTTCGGATGGCGGCGGGGGCGGTTGCATCGCACTTTGTCGGAAAACCGTGCCAGATGCAGAAGACAACGTGTAGTCTTCATCATAGGCAGAGTGCAGAGCCTCATTAGAGCAGTATTCGATGCCGCAGTCAAACTCGTCGGTCAAATCGATTACATCAGAATGGCCTGTTGAGTCCAAAGACAGTTTGGAACAATCAGTAGCGTTGCTTTTGTGCCTCTTTGGAGATCTGACGTGCCGCTGGTCGCATCCAATAGCCCGACGGGACAACAGTGCGGTAGGCCCAGGTACGATAGTCATATCTGTCTCAGCAGCGCTCACTGGCTTGTCCACTTTGCCTGCCCTGTTCTGTATCCAACGCATGATGTGGGCGGCAACCTCATCGCTATTCTCTTCCAAGAACATCAGGTGGCCATTGCCATATGTCCGGTATCTCTCCAGAAATCCACAGTCGACAGTGAGGCCGGCTTGTTGCATAAAGTGCATTGTAGAACCGTCATACTCGGAATGGGAGCTTGCTTCGCCGGTAATAATCACATGGCGCATCTTTGCCAAGTTGTCGAGCTTTCGAACGTGCATTGTACCCTCCCCATGTGTCAACTTCTCTATGAAGATGAACCCAGCCGGGATGTTGTCTGGGCAGTACTGGAGCACCATCGCCTTGCCATTTTCTTGACGGACAAAGAGAGCCAGGTCCAACGGATGCTGCCCGGTCGACTGTTTCGGATCTGACGATGGAAGCAGCTCCATCGGCCCTTTTCGTAGATCCAACTCTGCGCGAACGGGAGGGTCGTATGTCAGCGGGATGGTAGACAAGCCGTACTTGAGACGATCCGGATTAAATTTTGTAAAGGTATCAAACCTTCGCTTGCCGTTTCGGCTTACGGTCCCGTCACAAAAGGGCGGGCCGGGCGGCTCGATAGCCACGACACCAACCACAAACTCTGGCACAACATCGGCCGCAAGCCAGGAAGCCGTCGCCCCCGTGCCCTCGCCGATGAGTACTGCTTTTTTAATCGTCTTGAGGAGGCATCTTAGCGCATTCTGCGCTAGCGTTTGTCGCTGCTCGACGGTAAAGAAGAGCGAGGTCAAAGAGGCGCAATACCTGTCGAAATTGCCATCGTTCTTCCTGCCGGTCTAAGACAATTTGGCGAGTTAGTAGGTGGTGCAGGCAACAGGCACATTTCTGTACCTACCCCTGGCCATTTGTTGTGATTCTGGACCGTGGACCAGCGGGGATCAGCGATGTGGTTGAAAACTTCCGGGGCGGTGAATTCCCTCTCAATCTGGGAGCCCTTGATGCTTCGAATCTCTACATCTTTGATTTCTTCCTTGGTCAGGTTATTCGACTTGCCGGTACCTGGCAAATCGACAAGATAGACCCGAAAGCCCTTGCCCACAAAGTACGAGGCCCAACCCGGGTCTCCGTCGGGTTTTGTCAGCCAAATCTGTTCGTCAGCGTGCTGTCATCAACTCAAAGGCATTGAAGAACTAACTTGACTGGAGTGATAGTCGCCATGAACCAGGATAATAGGCCAGTCCTGGGTCATTCTCTGCGGCTCAAGGCACTCTACGTACATCTGCCCGCGAATATGAGTACAGTCGTCGGGTCCGCTGCCCGCCTCCCACTCGTTGTTGACGAAGAAGGTTGTTCTCCTCGCAAGGCTCTCGCCTTTTTGCTTGTTGGTGGCCGCCTGAGCTCTCTTGGGCGGCATTCTGAGAAGAGTCTTGGCAGTCAGCGCAGCTGCAGCGAGGGACAACTTCGTGCTTCGGCGGCTAGGCGTTCGGGCGCGCAAGGAAGGAGGGCCACTGTGGGTGGAAATGATGAAGTAAAGGTCAGGAAGGAGGAAGAGGGGGGGAAGAAGGAGGCAAGATGGCCCGAAGCACGCGGAAGAGATAAGAAGAAGAGTTATTTATCCGTTTGTGAGCGACTCGGCGCCAGCTGGCACGCACCCGTGACCAACACGTAGTCATGCAAACAGTAGCTATCCTGCATAATGTTACTTTAATTCTAAACAAAAAAATCATACATGCCTATGGCGATCCGTGATCAATCGCATCCTCCTTCATGTCCGGCACCCATCCCTTTGGCCGCTCGCTGCCCCTCACGACGAGGCCATACCCGAGCTTCTCGACCTTTCTGACGCTCTGCCGCATAGCCTCGACCTTTTGGCGATAATCGCGCGTCGGCACGTCGCGCATCATCTCAAACGCGCAGCCCAGCTCCTGCATGTCACTGAGCAGCGTGCGGCTGTGGCCGTCGTCGCCGTCTCCACCACCACCGAGCAGCCGCCCCGTCTGCGCCGTCGTCACCGTCGCGAAACGCATCAGCTCGCCAAACAGGTCAAACACGCCGTACATGTAGTCGTACTCGGTGAGGCCGACGAGCTCGGCCGCGGGCACGGCCGCCTGCGCCTCGGACAGCGTGATGAGCGTCTGGCGGCGCAGGTAGTGCGCAAAGGAGAGCGCCTCGACGAGCTCCTCGAGGCACCGCATCGTCGACTGGTAGCGGTAGCGGTTGATGGACTGCAGGTCCGGCGCGACGGAGCTGAGCAGCGTGGCGATTTCGGTGAGGCGCGTGTCCATGTCCTTTTGAATGTTGGGCGGGAGCTCCTTATTAAGCTCCTTGACCCTGTTGCGTGGCTTGGTTAGTATAGTGCGGTAGACGATTGAGTCCTTCCTTGTTGCTGGTTGTGTACCTTTGTAGAGCAAAGATGCTGGGCGAGGTGTTAGTAAAGAAGATGACATGACTTGCAGATGGCTATAG
This sequence comes from Aschersonia sp. MBC 622, assembly GCA_030782805.1. NCBI lineage: Eukaryota > Fungi > Ascomycota > Sordariomycetes > Hypocreales > Clavicipitaceae > Aschersonia > Aschersonia sp. MBC 622. The sequence goes on from JARJPL010000022.1 coordinate 17,807, forward strand.
GAAAAAACGGACATCTTTTTGCTTTGTGCTGTGACATCTCTCGAGACCTTGACGAGGCGCTCGCGTCTATCGTGGTGCTGGTCCAGCTCATCGCGGAATCCCTCAAACATGTCGTGAAAACGGCCTCGCGGGGCCTCTGCCGCGACCTTGGCTCGGCCATTGTAATCGCGCTTGACGGCTGACATTTCAGAGACAATGCTGCTGTATAATAAGGTGTACTATTTATCAAGTTTCTTTATACGAGAAAGATTAGGATAAATTGCCAATCAGACCGGGTGGTCGCTGATGAATTGATGAAGGATCTTGAAAGCTACCTTGGGCTTGGGGTGGAGCTGCCAACGAGCTGGGAAAAGTTCTGGTGGGCTCGCCCAAGTTGAGCTGGTGTGGATCTGCATCTCAAAGTGAAGCGCTCTGAAAAGGGGAGCTTGTCGGCGTTTGGACACGCGACGACAATTCACCAAATCTCATCTTGCTTTTCCCGAGTGACACGGCGTTTATTGGCAAGTCTCTCAATTGAATCATTTAAAATTCATCAACAATATCAGCAGCAATAAATTCGGATTATATCATGGCTGGCAAATGATGTCGTATCTGTTGCACCACTGAACACCTCATCAACCATACCGAGCATACCGCAAACTCATATAATTCACACCGGCGCCCACAATAAGAAAATGGCAGAACCAGCAGCCATTCCCGCCGCGAGCAGCAGCAGTCGCAGCAGCCGTCTACGCTCTCTGCACGCGCTCTTCGACCCCATCCCGCTCTTCACCCTCGCCGCCCTCCTCCGCCTACTTCTCCTCCTCTACGGCGCCTGGCAAGACGCCCACTCGGCCCTCAAGTACACCGACATTGACTACCTCGTCTTCACCGACGCCGCGCGCTCCGTCTCACTCGGCTCCTCGCCCTACGCGCGCGCCACCTACCGCTACACGCCTCTCCTCGCCTGGCTGCTCCTCCCCACCGCCGCCACCACCACCATCCACCCCTTGCTCTTCCACTCCGGCAAGCTTCTCTTTGCGCTCGCCGATCTTGCCGCCGGCTGGCTCACGCTCCGACTTCTACGCGCCGCCGGCGGCAGCGGCGGCTCCCCATCATCGCCACCGTCGCCCTCCCGAAATAGCCGCATGACGGCATCGCAGAGAGCAGGGGCGTTTGCGGCGCTGTGGCTCTGGAACCCCATGGTCGCGACCATGAGCACGCGCGGCAGCGCAGAGGCCCTGCTCGGCGTGTTGACAATGGCGCTGCTGTGGGCAGTCGCCCGCAAGAGAGTGGTGCTGGCCGGGGTGGTGCTCGGGCTGGCGGTGCACGTCAAGATTTACCCGTTCATCTACGCGCCGGCGGTGGTATGGTGGATGGACGAGCAGAGAATGGCGACGGGCGGCCGAGGCAAGGACAGAAATCGCACGACAAAGACGCTGTTAGACGCTGCAACGGGTTTCGTGACGCCGGCGCGGATCAAGTTTACCGTTGCCAGTCTGACGACGTTTATGCTCCTCAACGTGCTCATGTACTCCATGTATGTGTTCCTTTCCCGCCTACTCTCTTCTACTCTATCTCTCTCTCTCTCACACACACACACACACACTCACTCACTAATCTTGAAATGAAAAAGCTACGGAACACCGTTTCTAGTGCACACCTATCTTCATCATGGCACCCGCATCGACCACCGGCACAACTTTTCACTTTACAACATCCTGCTGTACATCAACTCGGCGACGCCGCCCGGCTCCGTCTCGTCATCGTTGTTGCTGCGCACCGAGTCCATCGCCTTTGTGCCGCAGCTGCTCTTGTCGTGCGCGCTCATCCCGCTCGTTCTCGCCAAAAAGGACCTCGCCACGTCCATGATGGCGCAGACATTTGCCTTTGTCACGTTTAACAAGGTCTGCACGTCTCAAGTACGTTTTCTCCCCTCCCATTTCTTTCTCCTTTCAACTTTTTGTTTTGGCAGAAAAGAAAAAAAGTGCTAATGATTTGCTGCTAGTATTTTCTCTGGTATATGATTTTTCTGCCGCTCTACCTGCCGGGCTCATCGTTGCTGCGGAACCCCAAGCTCGGAATCTCGGCTTTGTTGCTGTGGGTTGTCGCGCAGGGTGCGTGGCTGCAGCAGGGCTATGAGCTTGAATTTCTTGGGAGGAGCACTTTTGTACCGGGCTTGTGGTTGGCCTCGCTGGCCTTTTTCCTGGTGAATTGCTGGATATTGGGCATCATTATCAGCGACGGAGCACGAGGCCGTTCAGTAGATGAAAAGACGCATACAGAATGAAAACTTGGACATCAGTGGCTCCGAGAGAAAATTGGCTAGTAGTAAATTAGAGAAATTTGGTCATTGATTGTGAAATTTCTTTATTATCGTGAGTGGCATAGCTCAATATGTATAGCCTAGTTCCATTTGCGCGTATCTTGGTATTCTGCGATGTGATATATCTAAGAGATCGGATATATCTCCCCCACTTGAACCCAAGAATAAACAAAAATGTGTAAATAGCTGCCCGGGGGTATATAGGGCCTGGCAAAAGTGAAAATTATCCAGTCTCTTCGCCACAAATAACGCCATGCTGCCGCAAATTAAAAGAACAAGAAAGCGAGCCCAACGCCGGTGTATGATGCAATTGTAGCTAATTGGTCCCGAGTTTCTGTGCCGCGCATGACAAGGCTGGGCGCCTCACAGAATCACCGCACGGGTTGAAAATATTTGGTAATTGGAAATTTTGAGGGAGGTGATGCGCGCACGCGGGTTCTCGGGTGAAATGAGGATTCGTCCGTCTTTTCCGTAGGAAATGTAGCCAAAATTCTCGCTCAAATCCCGGAATTTGGCGGTTGGGCGAGCCGTGGCCATTTCGTTACAAATGTCCCTGCTCCAGACTCCGCTGCATTCGCCGCGTTGAAACAAAAAGTATGGGTTTAATGCGGGAATAATTGAGTCTATGGATCGAATTAGTAGAGAAGGCAGATATTGGTATCCGTAGTGTGTATACGAACCTAGATCGACGAACCGAATTCGGAGATATTCAACGCGCTGGAATCGAGCCAAAGATCTGATGCCAGAAATGACGAGCTTTTCAAAGGCCTCGATGAATCCCATATCTTGAATACCGGAGCCCGAGTCGGAGAAGATGTTGGAGTGACGACAGCAATTCTTAAGAGTGATATCAATGGACCGGAGTCGACTTGGTGCAACGGCGCTCTGACTGGCCACCTGGAAAAAGTGATGGCAGATGCGCCCAGTGTAAGAAAACTGCTCGAGCCTCGGTATGATATTTCCGAGGACTGCGCATATATGTGTCTGGTGAGATGCTTTGGCATAAAACGCCGGAACCACGGCTTCCCGCCTGTAATCGTTTTCGAGGCACAGGCTAAGATGCTTGATACTCGCCGGAATGAACGGCATGAATCCAGAAACAGTAATGTAGCTCTTTGACTTGGGCTTGCTGTAAGCGCCTTGCCATTCCTCTAAATTGGGAAGAGCTCCAAGGATGGAAACAAAATCGGAATGGTCTCGCATCAGGTTCCATTGGCCTTTAGTGACGAGGGTCGTTACGGAGGGTATGAGGGGCAGAGTTGGCTCTGGGTGGAGGCAACGGCGATTATAGTTGAAGTGGACAACCTGAGGCGCTTTTCGACGTTCACCCCCCTCTAGTGTAAGAACCCTCGTCCGGGGCAAGACAAAAGATACAAATTTGAAGACATCCTCGAGGGTGCAGTTGTTCCCTGCGAGGGCATAGGACGCAGCCGACAGATCATCGGTGAGGATCACGGGCAGCAGGAACGTATCGGAAAGTGCCAGAGGTCCGTGGCTTGGCTGAAAAACTGGGAACCAGATCTCAATATGTCTGACATGTTCGGCAAGATGCTGGCCTGGACCGGCGAAATGAACAATGGCCTGGTTAATGGAGCCGACGGTGCCTTTCAATTTGAGATGTCGATAGAGTCTCTGTTGCACCAAGATTCGCCAGGTGGGGCTGATGAGCGCCAAGCGTGTCATTTCCCGTCTCCTCGAGGAGCGTAGCGACGATCCCAAGCTTCCAGCTACATTAGGCGACCACAGGCCAGACCTGGGGCAGATTTTGGGACTGACTCCGAGTAAATGGTCCAAGATGGCTTCGTGGATCTCGATGGGCAGACGAGAGAAGTGTGCGGCCGGTCGTCTCTGTTTATAAGTCTCGTCGGCAGATGGAGATGTGGTAATATGGTCAAGGGCAAGGGCAAGGGCAAAATCCAGTGTGCTAGAGTCTGCAGCTTCCTTGGTGTCGGTGAAGGGGTAGGGCGTGCTGCTGGGCCGCGCGGGAGGGACGACGGGAGAGTCGGGCTCCCGGGATGATTTCGTGTCTGGACTTGCGCGAGCGCTTTGGGATGAGGGCGGAACGGATATACTCGATGTGACTGGCGCGAACCTGTATGGTAGTCGAGGAATGAGGTGGTCGGACGGGGTTACTGGGAGTATTTTGTAGTCTGCAGCTACGGCTAGTTCGATGGCAAGGGCATCGCGGTCGAGAGTGCAAAGGTCGTCCATGACGGCAGATAGTTAGGAATAGAAGCGTACTGCAGCAAGGACGGGAGCATCTCAGTCACGACCGGGAGACGAGGGCGGCAGAGAGGCGCGGCGGGCTCGAAGCGCCGGATGGCGAGAAATCGAATTCCAGGATGAGGTTGAGACGAGGACGAAGAATGGGAGAGAGAAGCGTTCGGTTGAGGCGAAAGGACGAAAAAGTAGTGGTTGCAAAGGCCAACGGTGGAAGTAGCAAAGGTTTCAAGGTACGGAATCACGTAGCGGACTGCGATCAAACAGCTGCGAGTGTGGTGGCCAAAGAAAAGTCGTGGTGGCGCAATGGGCGAAAGTTTGTAACCAAGCCTTGTGCAGTGTTGAGATTTTTGGGCGCAGTAATAGAAGGTTAGTGGCACATAGAGACTACCGTCAAGGCAGGGCGAATGTATTTTCTCATAGGGCGGCAGGGTTGCTTGCGTGTCGATTATGAGGTCTTTCGGAGAAGCCGCGAGAAAAGGTTGGATGGTGATGTAGTGGCGCACTTGGGAGGGACCGGTCGGGATCGGAAACTGCCGCCGCGTCAATGCGGTATCGCTGCGGTTGAGGTTTCGAATCGATCAAAAGGACACAGTGTGCACGGCGAGAGAAGAAGAGGTGCAGCAAAACACAAGGCGGGAGAATACCTAAGAGAAGATAAAGGAAAGCAGAGGCAAAACGCAAACGCAGCAAAAGGGAGGAAGATGGGGAAATTGGGCCATGTGTTGTAATGGAGGCACGGCAAAATCTGGGCATCTGCAGGCGGAAAGGATGTATCCTGCATACCAAGCCAAGGTGAAGAGGTACATTAGGCCTACGTAAAGTAATCCGTGCAGAGTCAGGGATCGGCTAGCCACCTACCTCTTGGAGCACCACTGAAAACATCACTGAAAGCACCGTTGAAAAGCACTGCACAAATGGCTCCACACGATGGGGGGTTGTCTATTTACGAGGTATTTCCTGGATTTAGGCGCGAGATGGTGTCATTTCGTTTACCCTGCCATAGAAGACCCTGAGAGTTGGCCACGTTATTAAGAAAATGATGGCCTTGGGCGAGTTGGAGCATCCATCTCAAAGTGCCCAAAATGCCTTTATCAATCAAAAGTACAAATGCCCAAGATGCCCAAAAGAATTTGCCTGGATAAGATACCACCCGATTCTCATCTCATAGGTCCGGCCCCGCCGTCACCGCCTTGGGCCGTGGCCGGAGAGGTGCTGCTGCCCAGTGATGCTCCCGCCTTTTTTTTTTTTTAGCTGCGCCCCATCGGCCAGATCTGGTGATGGCGCCCACTTTGTAAATTAGCTGCGGCCAATTGATTTCCTGATTCTACATCTTTTTCACTGGTAAACACCTCGCCGCCTCTTGCAAGATATGTCGTCCTCTATCAAAATCAGAAAAGATGATAATTTATATGTCTCTCCCCACATCGCTTTTTACCTTTCCCAGTCTCGCATCTGTCATTATGAGGAACCGTTCATCGCCCTGGTACGGATCCGTACTTGTTGTAAGAATGAGAGTATACGTAGCATCGAGAGTACTTTTACTCGTCACCGGCTGCATATCGCCTCCATGATACGTAGAAACAGAAGTTGTCCTATTAACGATGGTTTACTGCTTTGCAGATCGCCACGCGTCTTCCTTGCCAACCAATGCCACCACCACCGCATCACGCGCGCTCCCAACCATGCAGCCATTTAGCCATCCAACCATCCAATCATCTAACCGTCCAGCAGCTCACGTGTCTACACCATGGTTCGGCTTGGAACCCGTGCTTCACCACGTCGAGAAGAAAAGAGTCAAAGTGTATGCGTAGTAAGGCGCCCAAATACTGGCAATACTCTGCCTCTCGGATCCAGCCGCCACCGAATGAATATGTACGGCGCTCGCATAGAAGCTGTGCATGAAATCGCAACCTTTTGCCACCAACTTCTCTTGAAAGAAATTAAGTTGATGTGTACAGCAAACGTTCCGTAGATCTTGATTGATGGCCGCCATTCAACGTCCGTGTGTGATTTTCACGTTGCAGCCACCCGTGGCTCACTACTACTACCCTTCCCAGCAACACGACCATGGTCCCATTCCTCGAGTAGGGTCCAAACATTTCAAGAATCACTACTGCAAATCCTCGTTTAGCCTCATCTTTTCCACCTAATTCGCGACGACCCAGCCTTTGATGTGATTTGAGTCGCTGTGGAATTTGTCTCGCGGCAATTAGCAGCATGGCTGGTATAGGAGCTTGGCCCGAGAAGGGCTGCTTGCATCCCATGTTGCAACGCCAATGTCGACTTTGTCCCCGTCTGCCCGTTTCGACCAAAACGTAAAGTGTCAGGCAGCTAAAGAAGCGGGGCTATTGATAACCAATCTGATTCTGTGGCTTTAAACAAGATAACAAAGGGGCCGGGTTTCACGTCAGAGACAGTGGGCCCGCGATGGCAAGATGGGTAGTTCTTTGAGTCTTGGGGTGTTCCGTCAAATCTAGCCATTGAGCCTCAAGTCGGTGCCAATTTCAAGCTTTATGGCCCATGTGAAGAAATAAAAGGAGCGCCGAGAATTCGCTAGTCATTTCTGGAAGAGTGCTCTTCGGGTGCAAGCCTTTTTTCAAAAGCGAGTCAAACGAGCCCGGGTAGCCGAACAACCGCTGTTCAGGAATAAGTTGGACATTTCCCCAGACATTCGAAACGCTGCGCGGTTACATAGCTTGGCTGCAAGAACTCGATGTCATCTCAAGTACAGCATGGATGAGACTGGTTTTATACACCCCCTTTGCTGATAACTACACTGCTTGCCCGAGGTTGTGGAAGCTGCGCATGATAATGGTAGTCTCTTACGGGACACCTGAGAGCTCACCAGTTTACCGCGCCCCTATTGCCTATTGTGCAGCAGAGCATCTAATCCCGGGGCTAAGAATTGCACGTTTCAAACAAGCCGATTACCTGAGAGTACGGTAGCATTGATGATTATGCAAAAGAAAACTGATGACAATCTTTGCTTTCTAAGCAACGACTGGGAGTAGGCCGACCTGCTTGTATGAGTTGGCCTACCTATGTTGTGTGTAAGCCGTGCTAATTGATAGACATAGATAGTAGCTCGCTGGCGCCCTGCTGCCACGAGCTCTGAACATTCTTCTGCTTGTCCGTGCAATCGAAGAAGGGAACCAAAAAAGAAAAAAACAGAGACAAAAATAAAGAACAAATTAAACGTTTGATTTTTAATCAACCTGCAATTTCGTTCAACTTCGACCGCACCAGCAGCGTGATTTTTCGGCGCCTCGGGAGCCAATCATCCCGCTCACACTCCCCCGGCGCCAAAACACGGCCCTCGGGGCTTTCAACTACAGTGGATGTAATTCTGCGGCCACGACCGCCCGAATGAGAGCGCCAAGGGCATGCACGACAAATATGGCCCAACTTGCCTTGCTTGATGATTCAAATAATTCCGAGCAGCAATGTGCCAGTCAGATTTTTATTTTTTATTTTTCGATTCATTAGGGATGATTCTCTCCACAGTCACCTATGCCGTATTACGGACGGATATAAGTTGCATCACTAAAACTTGCCCGCCATGGTTGATGAATTTTTAGCCATATACGGATGATTACCCAGTTATTACCTTAGTGAATAGCATCAGTAATAACTACATTGTTCCAGCACGTCGGTCGACAAATAACTCCCCTTCCTTGATTATTTCTCTCTCAACCAACCCCTTGGAGCGCCCAGCTGTTTGAGACTTGCATCCGTGGTCGTATTTCGAAACGATTTGTCCTGCAGCCTCTGACAGTTGATCCCGCACCTGTCAGCTACCCTCTTTTTTTTAGACTTGCCCTTGAGTCTTGGCCAATCAAATCGATTCGGCTAGCCGCCCTCCGACTTAATTTCCTTACCCCATTTACCCATCTTTCTCATCGCGCCTCTCGAGCACCCCCGTCCCGGAGGGGCCCCCGTTCGAACCAACGACACACCACACACATACACACCTTACTTATGGATTACACTACACAGAGCTTGCTTGCTTGCACGTCGCACCAATGGCCCGCCCGCCGCAGCATCCAGCGGCTAAACTGCTGGATTTGGGGCTTTTCGTGCACGTTTGACCGACCGCTTCTCATGTTACTTTGTTATTATTAGCCAGCATTCGTACGGTATTTCTCGCTCCTTTTTGCCCACCCCTTAGTGCCCTCCCCAGTGCCCTCCCCAAAAGAGGCACCCAGACTGGAATCATCTGCCACCCCCCTTCCCCCTTCTTGGCTTCTCGCCGTTTTGTCAGGAAAAAAGAAGAGGCCAGCCAAATATGGTTTCCAAGTAGACGGGGCTTTTGCTTCAGAAGTTCATATGCCCATGTTTCTCCCTTTAGCCTCTGCCTCTGCTTTCCGGCGCCCACTCTTGGCATTTTCTTCAACTTATTTCCGCTTTCTCTTCTTGTTTGTCTATTTCTAGTCCGCTTACCCTCGTGTAGCCCTCGTCTCTCTTTCTTGCCGCCTTCTTTTCTTCCTTGTCCCCTGTCCTGTGTAGAGTTCTCTTCTTTGGCGGGCCATTCTTTCAATTCACTTCTTGATTGTGTTTGGCTGGGCCAACAACTCTAACATCTTAGCTCTCTTGGTCTTTCTGCCTTTTATTCATCTTTATTATTATTATTATTATTATTATTTCCTTTCCGCCAGCGCTGCTTTTCTTGTTCGTCATTTCTGTGTCTTCTTTTCTCGTGCCATCGCTAGCACTTCGAGCCTCTTATTGTTGCGGCTCCGACACATCCGCTCGATCACGCTTCATCACCAGGCTGCACCTCTGCATTCACCAGATTCCTCTTCACCATGGCGCAATTACAATTCCTCGTCACCTCTTTACTCTTGTTCCTCGGTCGCGCTGCCGCTGCTCCTCGTAATCCCGCCGCCGCCGGCCCCGACTCGACCGGTTTCAGGCTTCCCATCAGCAACTTCAACGCCAAGGCCGAGAATATCATCCCCAACCGTTACATTGTCGTGTACAAGGGCGAATTCAACTCAACCGCCATCGATGCCAAGGAGGCGTCCTTTGCCGCCACCCTCAAGAAGCGCAATCTCGGCAAACGCGGCCTCGGCGGCCATCTTCTCTCCACCGAGGTCCGCTCGCTCGCCATGGATTCTTGGCGCGCCAGCATCCTGGACGCCGACGACGACATGTTTATGGAAATGTATAACTCGAACGAGGTTGACTACATCGAGGCCGACGCACGTGTCCACACCTTCCTCACCTTCGCGCAGACCAATGCCCCCCCAGGCCTCGCTCGCCTCTCCCATAACCAGACCGAAGGCAGCCCCAACACCTATGTCTACGACTCGTCCGCCGGAGAAGGTATCACCGCCTATGTTGTCGACACTGGAATTCGCACTTCCCATATCGAGTTCGAGGGACGTGCTGTCTTGGCTGCCAACTTTGTCAACAATGTCGTAAGTCTGAACAAGACACCCGATCCACGCCTTTCTGCTGACCCATTCTTCAGGACACCGATGAAAACGGCCACGGGTCGCACGTCGCCGGCACCATAGGCAGTGCTACCTATGGTGTCGCCAAAAAAGCCCAACTCGTGGGTGTCAAGGTCCTCGACAAGAACGGCGCCGGTGCCAACTCGGGTGTCCTCGACGGCCTGCAGTTTGTCATGAACGATGTTTTGAAAAGAGGCCTCAGCGGCAAGTCCGTCATGAACATGTCCCTCGGTGGTGGCCGATCCGAGGCCGTCAACCGCGCCATCCAGCAACTCTTCGCCGCCGGCATTGTCCCCGTTGTCGCCGCCGGCAATGAAAACGTACGCTAGTTGTTACGCCACCACCCCAAGACTCACATGCTAATACATGTGGTTTGTAGCAAGATGCAGCCAACACGTCGCCTGCTTCCGCCAAGGCCGCAATCTGCGTCGGCGCCATCAACGCCAAAAATGATGTCAAGGCCAGCTTCTCCAACAAGGGCCAGGCCGTCGATATCTTCGCACCCGGCGTTGATATCCTCAGCGTCGGCATCGACTCCGACACAGCCACCAACACCCTCAGCGGAACCAGCATGGGTACGTACCGCGCTCATGTGCTTGCAACTTCATGAGTCAGCTTTACTGATTTCCCCTTTCTTCCCCCAAAAACAGCATCACCCCACGTCGCCGGCCTTGCCGCCTACTTCCTCGGTCTCGAATCAAACCTCAACCAGCCCGCACAGGTCGCTCGGCTCATCACGGGTCTCGCCGACAGAACCGGTGACGAAGTGCGCCGCAACGACCCGCAAACCACGGACCGCATTGCCACCAACGGCAGTGGATAAGTGTGTAGCGCTCTGGAAAACAAAGAATGAGAGAAAGAGTGATCTGTAGGGTGAAAGATGTAACTACATGGCTGCCCTCTCTAAATACCCGACATTCCGAGTGCTCTTGTACATGCATATGTTGCCTGTCAACTCGAGATTAGTAGATATCATTGACGAATCACCTTTTAAGCTGAACGCGCGGTTGTTGCGGTAAACGAATTACGAATTGCATCAAGATCAGCAAGCATGAGGCCTAAATGAGGATTGAGTTTGTAATAATATCGATTAAAAAAAGAAAGACAGCTTACATAATGGGTATGTCTGCTTTTCAACAAGGAACGGCCTTTGATAAACACGAAAAGCAACACCAAGTCGTGCCCGGCTCGCAAGAGCCAGGCTGAGAGCAAGATTGATATAAGCACTTCTTCGGCACAACCATAGTCATAAAAGGACTAGATTGCAATTTGACATCCGTGCTAACAGATTTGTACAAATCAAAAAGCAAAGTATGAAGACTCACAAAACGCTGCTCACCGACGGGTATCAAAATGGCATTAATAATTAGTCTCGTTGATAAAGTGGCCGTTGCAATCGATTGCAGCCTTGTAAAATGTCGCATGGTATATGGTGCGTATATAATGACGTCTCGGACGGCCGAAATAATAGGGTCAAAGTAAAAACAATTCGACACGCATACGTTATACATTATTTCTACAACTCGTCGCGACCAGCACCGGCGAGAGGTTGGGGGGGTTTGGGAGCGTCGAGGCTGGTCCACAGCTTCTTCACATCGTCAAACGTCGAGGAAAAGTCGGCACCAAAGAACCAGGCAATACCAACCTGAAGCCTCGTCAGTCATTAGTATAGCAGCAAGTTCACTTAGAACTTACCATAAGAAGAGCCATGAAGACAAGGGAGAGAATGACAACCATCCACATAACGAAGCCCTCACCGGGGTCAGCAGTAGGCTCGCCCAATTGTCTCTTCTCGTTGGCAGCATTCAATTTGGCCGCATCCTGCTTGGGATACAAAGTCTCGATGAATTGCTCAATCTGTAACATTGTCAGTACACAAGCAGCGAGGGCCAGGTTTTGTTGACTTACCTTGGCACATCGCGCACTAATGGCCAAGAAGTTAGGATCACGCGGATCGTTCTTCCTATGAATGCGGCGAACGTATCTCCGGAAAACTTCGCAGACAGTAAAGAGGTTTTGTGTGGACTCGAACATGATTTGGCAGGTATCGCCCTTGGTGATCTTTACATTGCGCTCGAGGATGGCGGGATTGCGAAATATTAGCTCGAGTGTGGCAATTGCCATCGTCTGTGGGATAGCAACAAAGTTGAAACAGCTCTGATCGCGCATGCCGGCCATATAGAAAAGGCACTCTTCAACGTGTTTGAGGGCATCAAGCACCATTTCGGAAATGCAGTTGAGGGCCTGTTCACGCTTAGAAAGCTCAAAGAGGTCCTCCCATTTGTCGACATGCTTGCTCCAGATCTCTTTGGGATACCAACGACGACCGTCGACCCAATCCTCGTGAATGTCACGAATTATATTTGTCTTTTGTAGGAATTGTCCCATAGACTCTGTGAGGGATGGCCTCTCGGCGAGCTTAGGGTTGGCCAGCTCAGAGGTGACAAAAAGGCGAGTGAGACCCTCTCCAACGAGGCCAGCAACGTAGTGGCAGTAGAGCTCATAGTCCTCGATAGTCTGTAGGCCGTTCTCAATCTTGTCGGTGTCGGCGGCGTAGTCAGCCATGCCGTTGCCCATCTTCTTGGTGAGGTCCTTGATAATTTCGTAGTACTGGGGCTTGAGGTTCTTCAACTCGGCAATGACCACGTCAAAGTGCTCGAGCAATTCGGCATCCTTTTCTTTGCTACCGTGAAATTGCCAGCCATCAATTTCCATAGTATCGTGGAAGTTGCGTAACAGAGGGGTTTTCTTGTCGAGAGGAATCGTCATGTCATCTTCGATAGTGTCCAAGCCTCGGAGAACAAGATAGAATAGAGCTACAGATACAAGAAGTTCGGGGTTCAGCTCCTGGATAACCATGGCAAAACTGCGACTGGTCATGTTGAGGTAGCGAAAGCACTCCTTGAGATTTGCAGACTCCTGGCTGGTGTCACGCCTGTGAACGGGCTCATGCCAGAGCTTCCTAAGCGACGTTAGCTATGTGCTTGACAGAATATGCTAGTCGCTGACCGTACCATTGGATAATGGAACGCAGCTGGTTTGGATGCATCAGGTAGTAAAAAGCACCCATTGTGACGCTGTAAAATTTTCCTTCTGCTGGTGGGGTCAAGACGCGAAACTGCAATTGAGGGAGAATGGATTGGAACAAGTGGATGATTCAGTGTCCTAGATGTAAGAAGGACACAACTAGAACGCGCGAGCCTTGAATGAGATAGATAGGCCTCAGGAACGTAAGAAGCTGGCAGGCAAAGTTGGTAAAAATTGAAGAGGGAAAATTAGGGGCTCGTAGGAATTTAACTTATCCATGGGCAGTTGGGTCTCCACGTGGGGAACTAGGCTGGTTGGCTGCAAAATTCAGCGTCTTCATTGGTACGGGGAGCTAGAGCTTCCAGCCGGAGAATAGTGCCGAAATTACGAGAACGAGTACGCCCCAGGCCTGACGTCCGCATAACAGATCGCAACAAAGTTGGCATCACATAGGGTCGGATTTCATATAAGTGACCGGTCCCGTATGGGATCAAGCAGTGTCTCGCGCGGTCAATAGAGTACAATGTGAAGGCTCATAAATAGTAGGTACGCTGCTAGCTTCGGTGGTCAGGCTAACGGCTGACTTCGTGAATATGAAAAGACAATTAATAAAATAAACAAGAATATAGAGGAGGAAATAATAAAATGATTGCACGATAAATAGAAAATCTTGAAATCCCTCCAGCGAATAAATAAATCGCCTCCTTGTCACTCATTTGTTCGTCCCATGTCCAAAACTGCTTGGTCTGCACCGCCATCATTCACGTGCATCCGCCACAGTAATGGATAAGACGTGTGGCTTGGCCCGGCAAACAGACACAGCCCCTCCATTACGTAGCGGTCGGTATCGGTCATCCTGGGATAAAATTTCCCGACCAGGCACCATTACACTTTCGGTTCTCTATCCCCCCCTCGCAACCGTTCGCCGCGGGCCGCTGTTGTCCCGGTTTGGTATTTCAACTCCCTTCGTATTCCAGAATCTCATTTCACCATACACGGCTCGCCGTGCGTCCCGAACACGCCAAAATGGTTGTCGACACGGTCTACTACGATGCGCTGGGCGTTCAGCCCACCGCGACCGAGCTCGAGATAAAAAAGGCCTACCGCAAGATGGCTATTCTCCACCACCCAGGTATAACCAACTCCTCAGGCAATGACGCAGAGTCAACTTTGATCGGCCACTCACGCCGTCCGCCACACCGGTCAAGCCAGCTAACCCGGTTCTCTCACCAGACAAGAACCCCGACGACCCGACCGCTCACGAGAAGTTCCAGGCCATCGGTGAGGCGTACCAGGTACTTTCCGATAAGGACCTCCGTGCTGCCTATGATAAGTTTGGCAAAGACCATGCGAAGCCACAAGAAGGGTTCGCCGACCCGGCCGAGTTCTTCTCGTCGATTTTCGGCGGCGAGGCCTTTGTCGACTGGATCGGTGAGATTAGCCTCATGAAGGATCTGACTGCCACCATGGATATCACTATGCAAGAGGAGCAGGCCGCAGCAGAGGCTACCGAAGCTGAGCAGGCCGCGACCGCAGCCGAGGGCACTAGTAAAGACGAGGCCGACTTTCCCGGCACTGATGAAGCTATAAAGGAGTCTATGAAGGACCAAACAACAGCCGCCGCCGCCGCACCCCCACCTACCGTCATCGTTGAGGAAGAAAAAACGCCTTCCAACGCCACCCCAAGTGTTGCAGCCGCCCCAAGTGTTGCTGCCGCTCCGGGTGTCGCCGCCGCCCCGGGTGCCACCACCCATCCAGCCCCTCCCCGATCTGATGCGACATCGCCGGCTCCCTCGACCGGCTCTCACAGCCGCACACAAATCCCCTTGCGCCCTGCGCTGGCCGACAAGGCATATGATGCTAGCTCTGCAAACGCCGCCTCCCTTTCCGCCGAAGACGCCAAGAAGGATAAGAAAAAGTCGGGTCTGTCCAAGGAACAACGCGAGCAGTTGGCCGCTTTCGAAAAAGAGCGCGCGCGCGTTCGCCAGGAGCGCGTCGACAACTTGGTTCAGAAGCTGCAGGACCGCGTGAGCGTATGGACCGAGACGGACAAGGGCGACGACGTGACCCGAGCTTTTCAGGAAAAAATGCGTCTCGAGGTGGAAAATCTCAAGATGGAGTCGTTTGGAATTGACATTCTGCACGCTATCGGTCAGACGTACGTCTCCAAAGCCTCGGCCCTGCTGCGCAGCCAAAAGTTCCTCGGCTTCGGCGGCTTCTTTGGCCGTCTCCGCGACAAGGGGACGCTGGTCAAGGAGACGTGGAACACCATCAGTAGCGCCATCGACGCCCAGCAGACCATGGAGGACATGGCCCGCATGGAGGAAAAGGGCGGCGAGGACTGGACCGACGAGAAGCGCAGCGAGTACGAGCGCCGCGTGACGGGCAAAATTCTCGCCGCTGCCTGGCGCGGCAGCAAGTGGGAGATTCAGAGCGTCCTGCGTGAGGTCTGCGATAGTCTTCTGAACGATAAGAAAGTTCCGCTGTCCAAGCGCCTGGAGCGAGCCCACGCCCTGATTCTTATTGGTGACATCTTCAATAAGGTATGCACAGAACTTTTATAAAACACGTCATCAACTGACTAACATTTTCTTGTTTGCAGGCTCAACGATCTCCTGAAGAAGAAGGCGACTACCTCGTGTTTGAGCAGCTCGTCGCCGAAGCCGCCAAGAAAAAGGAAGACGAACATAAGCACAAGAGGGACAAGAAGGCCAAGGAAAAGTCTGCCGGTACCGCCGGGGATGTTCCGAATGTACCCAAGGCGTGATCACGCATAAGAAGGCCTAAACCGAGAAAGAGCTGAAAAGGCGAGTGTTGAGTGGTCGACCAGAAACTGGTTAATATTCCCCAAGAAGTGAATGTTTGGACGAAGGTCATCGTTGACGAGCAGGAAGTGAGGCAAGTATATTAGGAAGCAGACCCTTTGTGAAGGACATAAGTCGCGGCTTGCAAATTCTCCGCTCCAATCCGAAAGAGGTCAACTTTAGTGCTATTGTTTTAGATGGGCTTGGTGTTATAGACAGACATAAATAGCAGAAAGATGCGTTTTCCTACCCAATTCTTTACCTCGGGCGCTGTGGCGAGAACACTCTACGTCCCATCGAAGGGAGCTTTGCTCCCAAGCACTGTCTCAAAAGTGTGTGCCGAATCCAAGCTGGATTTGCCAGATTTACCCTTGAGCCTGGCCGATTAATGGATATCCGTACAAATGCGGCGGCATGTCCGATTTGAAATTGTCGCCAGTCGTCGGGGCTAATCCGACTCGTAACCGCTTCACTCGACACTCAAATCGGCATACGTAGTTCACGAAGCCCCAGTGTTCTGGACGGCGTTGTTTT
>JARJPL010000023.1:0-49117 GCA_030782805.1 Aschersonia sp. MBC 622
GGCTTGGTCCCGGGACCAGAACTGGTATTGCCGTCGGTGGGCTTGGTACCGGGACTAGAGCTGGTGTGGCTGCCGGTGGGCTTGGTTCCGGGACCAGAGCTGGTGTGGCTGCCAGTCGGGTTACCGCCGGGGGCAGAGTTGGTATTGCTGTTGCCAGGGTTCGGGCGAGGGACGCAAGCACCGCCACCGTTGTGGTTGTTGGTGGGCACAGCAAGCGAGGTGCTGGCAAAGATGGCAGCAGCGACAGTGAGGAACTTCATCTTTAGTTATCCCAGTCGTTTTAGAGTAGTTAGACGCAAGTGTAAAGAATGACTGAGGCGGTAGAGGCCTGAAGAAAAAGGACTGAGCAGGACTGGGCTGGATGAGATGAGTTATCAAAACTGTGAGTTATCATAAGCGTGTCGGAAGGGTGTGGGTATTTATCTTTGATGAGCAGGTTGCCTCATCTTTGTGACCGTCGTCCAGGGGTAGACAGCTGTACGAACACCCATGTTTGCTAACTTTCGGCAACTGCCCTTTGCCGTGACGCTGCTCGTAGAGGCAATATGAACGAGTCCAGACTAGGTCCGAAGCTGAGGCAACATTCGAGGCACGTCAACCTTGCATATAGAGACCCGCTTTCGGATAGAGGGCGACGGATGTAATGGCCAAGGCGATATGTGTGAGCGGCGGTCTCGTATCGATGTTAGCGGCCAAGTCCAATAGACCCTGGTCATAGACTGTCCGAGACCTGAAGAGGGATTCCAGTCGTGGAAGGACTTTACGAGTTGGGCTTTGAGGCCGGTTGGATTCTTGCAAACAAGAAAGAGCAGAGACAATAGGCTGCACTAGTCCGATAACTACCTTCAAGTCGGTTGCGGGACGGCGCTCGATGCTCGAGCCCGTGGTAATTTTGCATGTGAGCTCTCCGAGCATTGCTTGCATAGTTATCAAATGCAGCGAAGAGTAACATATCAATGTCTCAGTTGGACTTTGCAGTGCCCCCGGCTTCCAGTTGTGGCCACGATATCGAGGTCCAGGGCCATTTCCGCATGTAGTGGTATCACCAGCGAGCAGATGACCTGGCCGATGTCAGTAGCTGCATTGGTGATCAGACAATACTCAGCAGAAACTTACAATCGCGAGTGAGCCAAATACGACACAATGGGCAACAACGGACGTCAGAATCCGAGGTGGTTGATGGCAAACGGGTCACGACGATGCAAGCAAGCGGGCCATGGCCAATCCGCGCGTCCACCTTGTTTTCTTTTTTTTTTTTCCCGGTTGTGACAGAACGAATGAATAGCTGCATATTGTCGACCAGGATGCTTCCAATATCGAGGCCGATCCCGGGCCCAGGAGAAAGGGCTTGGCAGGGGCAGGCAAGCACGATTGAAGGGAGTTGGGGGCTTGTAGGAAGAGAAAATGGCAGACTACCTACCTAATTACCTAGGAGTTGTGATAAGTGGGGCGATGGATCTTGATTTAGCGGCGGCCCGTACCCGGGGCTCTGGGGGTTATTCTGGTACGAACGTCACTGCCCGAAGCAGTCAGTTGACGATTTGCCAGCATTCATCTCACTACGCAAGTGAACAAGGGACTTTGGCTTAAAGGCCCTCTCAGAACTTGAGAGACAAAAGATGCCATTCAGTTCTCAATAATCTGTACGGACTCGGACTTGGTTCTTTCTAGGATCACCTGGGCAGTGTTTGTACCTGACTTTAGTGCACTGCACGCTCAATAAGCACCTGCAGCCACTACCTACCTGGAGCCAGCTGCTTGACCTGCATTAGCGCTATCAGCTCTCAGCCTCTGGTCCTTTTCTGGCTTGTGCTACCTTTAGGCCCCAGACCGTCAAGCCTAGTTTTTTTTTTTTTTTTTTTTGCATACAATGGCTCATGGTCCACTCGAACAGAGACTGTCTCTCTTGTCAGTTCATTCTGTCGGAATCAAGCGTGTTTATCGCTGCTATCCTCGCAGCTTCCTTCTTATCAGCCACCAACCGCCTCTCGGGCCCTTGCCCGCCTGAGCTGTGTGCATCTGCCGCTTTGGTGTCTAGATAGCAGTTGCACAACATCCTCAGGCCTGCCTGCCAACCTGCTCCCCGCCCATGCAGGTGCAAATGCGGGTGGCATTTGGCACTGACGATCGGCATATATGCATCATCGGTATTACATGCAAGCTATGCGTTCTTCGCGCCGGCTACTATCCGTACAGAGGTTCACGATGCACGCCTGGCGGAGGGCCAGCCATGAAAGCAACAACGATCGATTTCGACCCGCTGCGCGTGGCAGATGGAAAGCTTGGTCTACCACTAAATTTCACAAGATGCAATAAAGAGGTGACTTGAACATGCATCTTGTCAGAATCAACAGGAATATTAATCAACATTCATATCCGTATAAGTCTTTGCTATGTCATTCTGCAGTTGGTCTCCCACAACCCGCCTTGCCGGCCCGGCACTTCTTATCCACTCAAGGTCAAGACAATTCGAAAACTATGTGTTGCCTCTTCCGAGACTCCGAGGTATGACTCGTCTATCTGCAGTCTCGGCTGGAAACCATACTGTCGGTCCTGTGTTCGCTACGCTACTAAATTGATTGGTCGACAGTCACCCTTCCGCAGTCTTTCATCAATCGACGGCTACACGGCCGTGACGGCTTCGCACGCTCAGTCACGTCTCAAAATCTTATCCGACAATGGTAAGACATTGTAATTACAGGATTGAGACTATCAATGTAATACTTTAGAATATCCTCTCTTAACTTGGCCCTGGTCGATATGTGGCTTGCATGTCCCCTCGGCGTCGAGCTGCAAAGCGACGCGCACCATAGCCTTGCTGACAAGTATCCATGTTCAATTTCCTCCTTTCCAATCTTTCGCACATTGGGGTCTCTTTCATTCATCATCTTCTCGCTCTCTTCATCAGAGTGGCACCAACAAGACCGCGCACACGTATTTGTGGTGCGCTAGTAGCCAAATAAGCAAATTAGCCAAGGACATTGCTTTTTGTTTTACAATCCTTCGCTTTCTTCTCGTAATCTTCCACGCCATCCTCCCTACATGACAACGACAAACTATATTGCTGGAATTCGGGGGCTTTCATTGATGCCGGCCAGTGGTACATCCGTAGTCGAGTTCACAACAACAAACTCGGCATTCTGAAGAACACTAGCAAGCGAGTCTCCCACGTGAAGCTGATTTCTCGAGACAATCGCTTTCCATTTCAACAACCCGTCCAAAAATTCTCATATATAGACACACGCCTAGACCATGACTAACCTCTTGTAGCATGAGGGAGCGGAAAGTGGGTTGGCGCATCGCTGCAAGGCACGCTCTGCTACGAACCGATTAGGGCGACAGGTCTCGACGTCGCACAGAAGTTTAGAGCCAAATGACAGTGATATGGGATTTAACCTCTTATTTAATCATATGGCATAACTCTTGAGGCAAGTTACAGATGCACAGAAACATAACAGCGTCTTGGCCGCTGGCCTGCGGTTCCAGTGTGATGCTTTGATGTCAAGCTGTGCAAACGGCTCGTAGGTATTTTCACCGCGGAATACAGTTGAGAGTAAGTTCGCTTTTCTCAAGGCTGGACAATTTTTTGTTCTTTGTATGCTTTTTCTTTCTTTTTTTTCTTCTTTTTTTTCTTCTTCTTTCTCTTTTTTTCCCGTTGTTCGTTTTCGTTGTATTCCTTCGCTGCGCACAGCCACTTAAACAAAACTATGAGACGTCGAAGACGCTAAACCTCTCCCTTCACGTCAAAGGAGTGGGAGATCGGCTCTGGAGACAAGGCCTAGCTCTATTGTTGGCAGATGTCTCGCCAAATTTGGCACAACTCTAATGCTGTGATCGACTTGCAGTGATCGACAGGGTAGGCTTTGCTTGTAGGGAATTGGCGTCTGACGTCGAATGCTGGGCAGCGATCAATGAACTACCCTAGAGTCGAGTTGGCTTCTTTTCTTTTTCTTTTTTTTTCTTTTTTTGCTGCAAATTTGGCTGTGCAGGGTCTATCTGGGTAATGTATTCATATCTACGAAGAGATTTGAATGTCCAGAGAACTAGCCTTGGCTGTTCTTTTATGTAGTATCGCCTTCACGATCTGCATTGTGGTCATGTCAGTTGACCTATGGCTCATGCCGCCACCGTTGGTATGTGACATCGCAGCTGCCCGTAAATAGCACGGTTCTCTTACCGACTATGAAGGTAACAAACTGTAGGCCGAGAGTTCCGATAAAATACCAGAATGGTTGTGAATCTTTCCGTTCTCGACACATCGAGGCAATTTTGTGCGAGGGAAAATGGACCTCTATGGCGTCACCGTATCCATCGACCACTCGCACGACAGCTCGTGCAATGCAAACAAGCAAACATCGCTACAAACACGCCCGCCTAGAGTTCATTGCCATTATGTTCCGCCAGTGCCTCATATTATTCTTTGATTTTTCTCCTCAGGACAACAGCGCTCTGGCCTACAGCGCCCGCCCAGGCCATGCTCGGCCCGTCTCCGTCGCCGGCCGCTGATCCCCACTCTTAGCAGTGACATTCGGCACCGTTGCAGGCCGACAAACACTTCTTCCTTCTCTCTTCCCCCATCAGCTCCTGTGTCAACAACCGCTTTTCACCACCCAACCTCAGCGCCCCAGCAGGCCTAAGAATCTACCAGAGAGTTTGAGTATCCTACTCTGGTTCTCGAATTTAATTGGTACGGACAGAGATGGAAGTGTGCCAATAACCCATCTTCTGCCCGCTTTTTTTTGTGCATCGCTTATTCCCGTGTAACCTCAATCCACTGTTGATTGGGCTCGACATCGTCATCGAAGAGAGATATATTTTCTTTCATCAGCGCTTTTGCTTCTCTCTTCTCCCTCATCCCGCCCTTTAACCATCATGGAAGAATTCGGCGAGATTCCCCCGGGTAGCCCTGCGAGCCAGAGCAGGGAGCGAACCGCCGAGATTCTCGACCGCCACCTGCCCGATGGCTACTCTGCCGATCCTCACGTTAGCCTGTCAGCCGAGCCAGTCGACGCGGCACTCCTCGAAAGCCCTTTGACGCTGAACCAGTCCGATTCCCCGACGCTCTCCGCCGCCGGCACCGCCGCCGCCGCGGGCGGGTCACCCGAGGACGGCGAGAGCCCCGACTCGGACGTGGTCGAGTCGTCGCTCAGGCTACAGGGCGGCGACATTCACCGCGAAATATTCCGCATCAAGGCCCGCGCCAACTCCCTCCGCCGCGCCAACACCTTTTCCCACCAGCCCTCGCCCAGCCTGCAACCCGCCGACGACTTGTCCTACCACGAGCAGCGCGTCCCGGGCGGCTTCCGCCGGCAGCACCTGCTGCACGAGGCGCGCAAGCGGCGCGCCTCTCACGGCCCCGTATTTGCGCGCAATTTCGTCGACTTTCTCGACCTCTACGGCAGCTTTGCCGGCGAGGACCTCGACGACACCGACGACGAATACACCGAGGACGAGTCAGCAATTGACGACTCGGCCCCCGACGACGATGACGGCACCACCGAGGTCTCGCCGCTGATCCGTCGGCGCCGGCGGCCGGCGCTGGGTCGCAAGAAGAGCGCCCGCCGGCTGGCGCGCGAGGGTGATGCGAGCACGACCAAGACTTTCTTCACGCTCCTCAAGGCCTTTATCGGCACGGGCATCATGTTCCTGCCCAAGGCGTTTCGCAACGGCGGCATGGTCTTTTCGAGCATGACGCTTGTGACCGTGTCGCTCGTCACGAGCGTGTGCTTCAAGCTGCTGCTCGAGTGCCGCGCGCGCTACGGCGGCGGCTACGGTGAGCTCGGCGCCGCCATTGTCGGCCCGCGCTTCCGCAGCATGATTCTCTTCTCCATTGCCCTCTCTCAGCTCGGCTTCGTCTGCTCCGGCCTCATCTTCTCCGCCGAAAACCTCTACGCTTTTCTCAATGCCGTGACGCGGGGCGAGGGCGCGTTTAGCCTTGGCGTGCCCGCGCTCATTGCGCTTCAGCTGGTGCCGCTGGTGCCCATGGCGCTCATTCGCAACATTTCCAAGCTTGGCCTCGCCGCGCTCATCGCCGACGTCTTCATCCTCTTTGGCCTCGTCTACATCTGGTACTACGATATTTCGGCTTTGGCCACACGCGGCCCCGCGCCCATTCGGCTCTTCAACCCCGTCGACTTTCCGCTCACCATTGGCTCCGCAATTTTCACATTTGAGGGTATCGGGCTCATCTTGCCGATCCAGTCGTCGATGAAGAAGCCGCACCACTTTGGCCCGCTACTCTACTTTGTCATGTTCCTCATCACAATCATCTTCACTTCGGTCGGCGCACTCTGCTACGCCACCTTTGGCGAGGACACCAAGATCCAAATCATCTCCAACTTTCCGCAGGACTCGCCCCTCGTCAACGCCGTCCAGTTCCTCTACTCGGTCGCCGTCCTCGCCGGCGACCCCGTGCAGCTCTTCCCCGCCGTGCGCATCATTGAGACGTCCCTGTTTGGCGAGCGCGCCACGGGTAAAAAGTCTCTCGCCATCAAGTGGCAGAAGAATGGCCTCCGCTCGCTCGTCATGGTCGCGTGCGTCGGCATCAGCATCGTCGGCGCCAGCGACCTCGATAAGTTTGTCGCCCTCATTGGCAGTTTTGCCTGCGTGCCGCTCGTCTACATCTACCCTGCGTACATGCACTACAAGGGCGCCGCGGAGAAACCCTGGGCCAAGGCGCTCGACATTGTGCTCATGGTTGGCGGCTTCATCGCCATGGTGTACACGACGTTTGTGACGGTCTACCAGTGGATCGACTCCAAGGTATAAATTGATGAGTGGTAATTGTCCGTGTTTTTGCAATAAGAAAAGAAGAAAATTCCTTGGGGGGGCAAGGTGCTAGCGATTGTGCACAAGTCTGAGACGACATTGAGAGAAAAAGACACACGGCAGCAATGCCAGGAGACGACGTTGGGCAGCAATGTCAGGGGTACGAGGAAAACTATGCAGGCATCCAGTCAGAGTAACATGACGAGGATGCGGTGAGGGAGACGACTGGTCTTTATTCATGTGTTGGGATATGTTTTGGCTGCGGCAGCACAGATGTGATACACGACTCGCGCATTTTGTTCTTCTCACGTTTAATCATGCTGCTGCTCCTCGGATTACTCTTTTCGATCCGACTTGGATAGTTCTTGGTTCCTTGCATCTTGCTGGGGTGGTCGTTTGCATTTTTTGGTTTAGATAGTAATTGCAAAATAAGCGAACCCGTAGAAAAAGGGAGAGAGGATCCTTTGCTTTCAAAAACCCTACCCCAGGGGAATTATGCTCATTTCTTACTTGTGCCTGTGCATCACCACCTGACCGGTCATGGTGGGTTTTGGGGCATTTCCCGTTTTTTGGTTCCTTGCGGGCAACAAGGAGTTGGCGCGGGGGGGGAGTATACCAAGTAAATTCATGCAAAAAAGAAACTGGATCCCGGGAACCTTTCTCCGTGCCCATCGGCAGGCCCCCCCAGTTTCCATCAGATCCACAGAAGTTTGCTCACAAGATCAAGTTGGGTTTTTGTAACTTTTTTTTTCTTCTCGGACCCCGACCAGGGAGATGGCCCTAGCCTGCGATTCGGAACGCTCATGTGCGCCTTGCATGGCATGCTTGCGTGTTCTTGTTTTGGAAAACAGACTGTGAGGGTCTTCTCTTTCTCGGTCAACGAAATCAGGGCAGTTTTTTCTGCTAGGCTCCGGTGTTTGGGGGCCGGTGACAGGCCAACAGGATTGCTTCCTGTCTTTGGGTTGCAGTTGCAATCCGGATAGTCCGCCCCCCCTGGTGGATCTGCTTCGCCCTAGTCACCAGTTTCTAAATTTGTCCGTGGAAGCATTGGTAACTATGTATTAGATGATGAGAAAATGACAATGACTTTGAGGTCGACGCGGGCTATGATGCGGCAAGAAGAGAGTGTTGAGTGGCAATCATCGTCACAATGGAGGATTCAGAGCCCTCAACATGATTGATCTGTGCACTAGGCCCATTGATTCATTCAGAAATCCTGTTTCCTAGCACTTTCTTGTCGTCACAACAATGTCAGAGCCGACACACAAACAAGTTGGGTGACTGCGACACGACACAAGGTAGTGGAACAAGGGAATTAATCTTGCACGGTCACGAGAGAAGAAAAATCGAAAGGCCGTCAGCCCGCGGACAAGTGTCCGTTGCTGGCTTCGCCGGTGTCGGCAAAAAGCACAAAAGAGTGTTTGAGAGCACAGAGTGGCGGAGTGTGTTTTGGTGGCGAGCGAGCCTCCATCGTGAAGGGGCGTCCTTTCCGGATTGAGAAATCCGATGGTGGTTGGGAAATTCGCTGCCGAGCTCTTAACTAAAATCCGGCGACCGACTGGGGGGGCGGCCGGGGTGCCCTGAAAGCAAGAGTGCATTCCGCATGTAGTTACCAGACGCATGTAGTTACCAGACAGTCTCAGCAACGGATGCCCAGTCTCCTTAGAAAAAAAAAAGGGGATCTGGGGTCTCGTGAAAGCTTGATTCGTACGGTTTGTTCCTCGACGACTTGTGGAGCTGATGCTCTAGAGGTTGCTTCGGAAGACTGCATTCAGCTCTAGCGTCGTGGGAGAGACGGCTGCGTATGGAGCATCGGACGCAAAGACGAAGGGGGGTTTTGGCCACTGAGCAACATGTTGCAGAACTTTTTACAAATAGGACCGAGCTGCAAACACTCAAGGCGAGTATAAGGGTTATATGGACAGGGGAATAAATAATTGAGCAGAATTTTTTCCTGCTTGGTGCGGTCTAGACTGCCACCCGCGTGGTAAAGGTAGCGATACACAGGCATTTGCAGCGCACCACGGCGGGGCAGTAGCCGTCTAGAGTGATGCGTATGGCAAAGGACAGCTTTGTTGCAATGGTGACCTATAAGATATGTAATGAATATTAGGTCCCGGGTCTGGACTGCGGTGTGTTGGATGATATTCGAGGGCAGACCCCGTGTTGCGCTTGCTTGTCCACGTGTCGAATTGTTGGGGGTATGACAACGATTGGCAAAACGTCGCACGGCTGATCTTGCTGAGAAGGAGAAGCACGACAAGTTTGGTTCATCTTGGTTGGGCAAAGGGGCCAAAAAAAAAGAAAAAAAGAAAAAAAGAGGTCGAAGCAAGATTTGTGGAAAAACTTGGTGTCAAGTGGCAACGTTGTTTGCCAAGGACAGCAGCGCACTAGTAGCACAAAACGGTTCATCGCCATGGCCGTTTGTAATACTATAGTCATACATGGGAGATGCAAGCCCTGTTTGGCGAATTGAGTGCCAATGCCGGGCGAGAGCTGAAAAAGAAAGAGACAAAAAACAGGCTACAGGTCATGTTGCACTTGAATCCTTTGAAAGCAACTCTCGGGCGATGCGGCGGGTTCATGCAGGATATGGACTGCCTCGTTCTGCGGCCGGTACGCCGGGTGCCGCCACAAATTGAAAATGGGATTGGTGGTTTGACCGGTGGGATTGGTGAGAATTTGGCATATTTGTTGCGGAGGATGACTGATGACTGATGACTGATGGGTGTGAAAAAGGATGAATAGAGGAGAAGAGGGTGTGAGAGTCTGGCATGCGGGGGGAGTCAGCTTGGAAATAGTCCCCGCTAATTAATAGAAGAAAAGGCGTTTTGGTTGGTGCGGCAGACTCCTTCTCCGCCTCCATCGGTACGCTAACTTCTATAGGCATCCCGAAGCTTGCCCCTCCCCCAACGACACACTCTTTTTTTGCTGCTCTGCTCCCACTTCTTCTTTTTTCACCCCCTTCTCTTCCATTCACCTAATTGACCTGTTCTTTCCTGTAGTTCGCCGTCTCTCCTCCGCGCACAAATTAAAAAAAAAACTCGGCCCCAAACGGCCTGCTACCCCAAGGGTACGTCCAAAATAAAGATCCCCAGTATTTTGGGCTGCGCAAGCAAGCTAAAAAAGGCTTCTACAATGGAGACACCCTCCTCGACGCTTCCTCACTCTACTACCAGTACTCTGGTTTTTTTTTTTTTTTGTCGTTGCTTTCATCAGGTGCGTGCCTACGTTGGTCTTGGCTGGCTGAGCTCTTGTCTGGCTTTTTCTGCAGAGAGTACCTCCGTGATCGTCTCTTGGCATGCCTTCTCCTCCCCCCTTGTCCCAAGTCTGCCCAGCTGCTTAGTTTGCCAGTTCTGCTTCAAACTTTTGAATGATCGCCCAACCCGTTTCCTTTCCATTGCACTGGGTCACGTCTTTGACTTTCTTCTAAAGCGAATTCATATTCTTGTGGCGTCTAAACACGCGGCCTCTTCTATGCTTACTCCCGAATCTCTTCCGGACTCTCACTTGTGCTTTCGGCCATCAACAAGTATATACCAGCATCTATGGTGTTCATTTTATATGAGGACTGGGGGCCATGGCCTTGACCCTGCGACCTCTACGGTGTTGGTACTCGAAAAAAAAAATCCCATACCATCTCATTTCCTGTCCATTGTTTCCGGTGTCTAGATGGTGTCCATCTAATAAGCGCGACCCTGCCGCACTGTTGCACCCCCCTCCCCCCGCCCTCCCTCAACGCCAACAACCCCAAACTCTCCACCTTTTCCAAAAGTCGATGCCGTTCTCGCCTTCGTCCCCGAGCTTCCTTTCCCCGGTTTTACAGCTCGTCCTCGTGACGGGCACGACGCGCAGGGAAAAAAGAAACTGGCCTCGCTCTACTCTCCGCGCGCGACCGTCCCCACGATTCCCTTTCCTTGCCCGTTTCGCTTTGAAGATGCAAAAGGAGGGGTGTGTGTGTGTGTATGTGTTCCGGTCAAGCCACGCATCCAGCTCCCTCCGTAACCGCTCGAGCTAAAGCTCGCACACACAATATACACCACACTTCGTGGACTCGCCGCCACCCGCACTCCCCGGGGGCTTGTAAGCTTGGATTTTTGGTGTGTGTGTACGCTTTGTAAACTATCGTGACCCTTTACTGCTCTGTTCCTTTTTCGTACAAAAAGCTAAGCCGCCCTCCTCTCCCGCACCTCTTGCCCTCTTCCTTCTTCATCAACTCAATCAGTTCTCATACACTTTTTCGTCTTCAGCCTTTGCGCTTCTCATTGTACACCACCACCACAATCCTCTGCCTCCCCCATACACACACATACACACACACACATACATACACACGTTTTACAAGTACAATGTCGCGAGTACTGATTCCTACCCTGCGCCTGGCGGCCAAGGCTTCTGCCACCCCCATTGCTCGCTCTGCTCGCGTGGCCCGTCCCATCGCCGCCTCTGCCGCCCGCAGCTTCCACTCTTCTCCTGCTCGCCTCGACCCCAACCCCGTCACCCGCCCTCACCTGCTCCCCGAATTTAGCCTCGAGAACAAGGTCGTCGTCGTTTCCGGTGGTGCTCGTGGTCTGGGTCTCGTCCAGGCAGAGGCTCTCCTCGAAGCCGGTGCCATTGGTTAGTCTTTCTTCACTCACAACCTCCCACTTACAAAAGTTTTTTTCCCGCCACTAACACAAACAAGTTCACTGCATTGACCGTCTGGACCCCCCCACCAACGACCCCGACTCGCACTTCTCCAAGGTTCAGCGCCGCGCCCGCGAGGAGCTCGGCACCACCCTGAGCTACCACCAGTTTGATGTCCGCAACAATGAGGCTCTCAACGAGACCATGCGCAAGATTGCCGACTACACCGGCCGCCTCGACGGCCTCATTGCCGCTGCCGGCATCAACTACGAGACCACCGCCCTCGAGTACTCACAAGAGGAGTGCGAGCGCATGCTGAGCATCAACGTGACGGGCTGCTTCATGACTGCCCAGGCCGCCGCCCGCCAGATGGTCCGCCTCAAGCGCCCCGGCTCCATTGCCATGATTGCCTCGATGAGCGGCACCATTGCCAACAGGGGCATGTACGGCGGCGTTTACAACGCTTCCAAGGCCGCCGTCATGCAGCTCGCCCGCAACCTCGGCGCCGAGTGGGGTCCCTATGGCATCCGCGTCAACACCATCTCTCCCGGCTACATCATGACCGAGATGCTCCAGAACCTCTTCGTCACCCAGCCTCACCGCAAGGATCAGTGGGCCTCGGAGAATATGCTCGGCCGTCTGTCCCTGCCTCACGAGTTCCGTGGCGCTGGCGTCTTTCTTCTCTCCGACGCCTCCAGCTTCATGACTGGTAAGTACACTCCAAAATGGCTCCATCAATTTGCAAGAAAAAGAAAAAAAACTAACAAAGATTGAAAGGTGCTGATTTGCGAATTGACGGCGGTCACGCTGCTTGGTAAATTGGTTTGAAAGGATAGAGACTTGTTTAAAATATTGCCATCTCGCGTGTCTGTTCATATTGGCGTGCGAGCAACAGGAGTTTGGGCATTCACATTTTCATTTTGAATTGCATGATTCAGGAGTTTTTTTTTTTTTTTAGCATCTACATAATATAATCTTTTATATACAGATAATCATGAGTCTTTGAATTCATTAGCCCTGCTAACACTCGAAATGTGAAAAAGTCGTTCCCACCATGTGCTTCAAGGTCACCCCAGCGCACCGGGCGTGCATCTAGTCAACTGCGATATGTGAGAAATCCAAGCGCCAATTCTTCAGACCAGCTCATGAGAAGAATGGTTGGATTTTTAGTTTTATATTTACCAAGTCGTGATACGCACTTGAAGCATATGACAGAGTAGGTGGTGGGTCGACTTTTATTTCTACGACCAAGAGGTTCGAAAACTGATATCAATATCCCAAAACTAAAAAGCCAAGGAAATAAGTAGTAATCAAGACATTAGTATTTCAAACACGAACCAAGAACAAACGGCATGACAGTGAAGAAAGTATAGAAAGTCCAAGTAGGTAGACAAAGCGACAGAGTTGGAGTGCAACAGCCGGATGGATGTTTCCCGGGCGAAAGGGTGCTTGTCAGAGTACCCAAGTGCTACATTTGCGCCAACTTGGGTATCAAATTTGAACCCGATTATAAGAAACAAAACATGTATATACCCAAAGAAAAAGAAAAAAGAAAAAAAAGAGAAAAAAAAAAAAAAGAAAAGGATTGTCATCAACGACTGTCGAGGCCCAAGAATCATCCCCACTCATTGACCCAGCTCATTGTCATCGTCCTGGTACTTGAAGCCAAGTCCAGGCAGATACAAATACAGACCCCGAGTTGCCTTTTGCGCCTCTGCCACATGCACTTGCCTCCTCCTGGGTGCCTTTTCTCCCGTGTCGCTGGGCCTGGCGGTTGTAATGTCGACGAGCTCGGGAGATTGGGGGCCGCTCGCCGCGCCTTTGGTGACGGTCTCGTTGTGAGGGGGCGCAATGGACCCAAGTATTCCTGCAAAAAAAATTCATTAGGCAAAAAAAATGTATCGAAGAAAAAAGAGAAAGAACATAATGGCTGGGGACTTTTAAATTCAAGAAATGTTGGGAGAGTTTGTTATACCTTTTCCGTTTTGAACATGTAGTCGACTGGAAGCTGAGCGAAAGGCGTCGAGGACCATGGCGCGTGCTTGGTCAGACGTCAGGGTCGGGGCGTTTTTCTGCTGCTGCTGCTGCTGCTGCTGCTGCTGCTGCTTCTGCTTCTGCGGGGAGCTAGGTTCCTTGAAAGGTGATGTATTTTCCACGTGCAAGGATTCTGTAGATGCCTTGGTAGTGCTTTTCAAGGAACTTCGACCTGAGCCGAGGCCGCGTCTGACTTTGACGAGTTTGGTTGGCATATTTTGACGATATGAATTACACGGGGAGAATAATTGTTATTGTCAAACAAAAAGAAAAATAAAAAGGAAAATAAGTTAAAAGCTTAGGTAGGCATGATTTGATATCAAAATAAACAAAACTCTTTTTTTTTTCCCTTAGCAGCCGTTGGAATCGATTAGAGCCCAAGGAAAAAAAGGTTAATGTGGTGGCGTTGTCCGAGGCGCAATGTTATGCTACAAGTCGTGGTCGATTGACTTGCAGAATTCAAGTAAATAAAGACTTGAGCATCTAAATTCGCTGAAAAATTGAACAAGTATGCGGGAGAAAATGTGGCATGGAATCACAAGTCATATCAAACGACTTGGTTGATCCAAGTAGGTACAGCGCGGAGACTACGAATGATTGTGTTTCTATGCACTGCATTGGATGCTTGATAAAAAGTGTAAATTGAAGCAGAAACGGGGTTAAAGGAGACGGTAGTCTCGATTAGAAATAGTTTAGATTTTTCAAATGGTGTCACTTATGATATTGATATTAGCATTTGTCCATGGCAGTGTATGGAGTGAACCGTAACCACGGCGAGGACACTCTCGACTCTGGCGATTTAGTTGCTCGAACCGGCAAAAATCATCATTTTACACGCTAATCCATTACATTTTCTATTATACACACGCTACATGGCGTCGGTATTATACGGATACATGTCCCATATTTACACTCCTCCTCCCCTCTCCTCCTCAATTCACCAAATGCGTCAAGACGCCCTTCCTCCCCAGCCGCGCCAGCAGCCCCTCCTGCATGCCCATCCTCGCCTCAACCTCCTCGCGCGGCACGCCCCTCTCCAGCAGCTGCAGCGCGTCCGACAGCGTCCTCATGTCGACGTAGCGCCGCGCCGCGCCGCGCATGCCCACCTGCTGGAAGCGCTCCATGTCGGCCTCGGCGCGCTCCTGCACGCGCTGGCGCGCCGCGAGCGCCGACAGCGTCACATTGGCCGTGGATGCCGGGAATATGGGCCCCGCGGCCGACGAGGGCAGGCCGCCGAGGTGGTGGGCGCCGGCGGCGCGTGACGATGGCGAATAGGTCGGATTGGGATCGACGATGCCCATTTGCTGCAGGCGGTTGGCGAAGCCGGCGGGCGTAAACTCGGGATCGGCGCCGTGATCAGTCATTTCTGAGTTTTTTCTTGATTAGCATCATGTCACGGGAGAGATGAAGCACACAAAAAGTGAGTAAAAAGGAGGGGGAAGGGTGAGCTTGCGTACCCTGGTCTTTGGAGAGGTCGGCCTCGCGGGGCTGCGACGCGCGCGGCGCTCTCGTCGTTTGAGACGCGGCGGATTCTGCGCTGCGGACTGGAAACTTGCGCGATGCGCCGCGGGCCGCCTTGGATGAAGCCGAGCCCATCCTGTAATGTTGTAGTCTTTCAAACGAGGACCTTTGAACGGGGGACGCGGGCCAATTGATGGCGGTGCGGGGGTGGTTTGGAAGCTGAAGTTGATTACTGGCTGTTTGCTGTTGTGGGAAGAAAGAGATGGCTTGCTTGTATGATGCAAAGGTGCGTGCGGGGTTTCGCGCGTAAAGGTTGCTGGATAAAAGCTGATGATGGAAAAGATGAGCATCGGCATCTCAGAATGACGTTCCATGGAGAACTTTTTGGCGGAGAGGGATCCACAAGCTCCCGCGCTCCACACGTCGACTTACACGCCTCGATAATCAGTGAGGCAACGATCAAAAAATGTACTTGTGATGAATAATATTTTTTTCATGATAATGTCATTCAGTACTATAGATCATGATGACTTGATGTTCAATGCCTAATGGCTATATTAAGGATTGTTATATAGTTGGTCATAATACACTATCTTCATAAGTCATTCGTTCCATGCAAATTGTTCAATATACAAATCCTCCACATATTTCCTGATATTCATTAAGAGCTCCTTTCTTCTTCTTCTTTTCTTCTTCTTGTTTCTTCTTCTTGTTTCTTCTTCTTGTTTCTTCTTTTTTTCCAGTTTTCCAGTGCGCTCAGCACTTGGTAATGTAAAGGCCAATGGGTGAAGGGTTGTAATCCTGAAAGTACTTCAAGTCGGTGTTGCCAGCCGCCGAGATCTCGTAAGCGACGCGCTGGCCCGCAGGGCAGTCAAACGTTGCAATATTGTACGAGTGTCCAGGCGCAACGGTAAACTGGCCGAGGTCGGCCTCCTTGCCGGGCTGGTTGTTGTAGGTGGTGCCCTCGGTGGCGGCCGCCTTTAGCTTGCTGAAGTCGAGCTTGCCGTCGCCGGAAATGGTAAAGCTCGACGTCTCGAGGTCCTTTTGCTCGGGGAAGAGGAAGACGAGGCTGCACTTGCGGCCCTTGTCGGCGGCGGGAATGTCAAAGTCAAAGATGGACGAGACGTCGTGGTTGACGACGCCAAAGTACGAGGTGCCGGGGGCGGTGTCGGGCTTGGACTTGTCAACGGGGATGATGAGGTGCGGGAACTCGTAGGCGCCGCTCAGATCGGTCGGGCAGGTTTTGGAAGGGGGAGGAGGAGGGGGAGGAGGGGCAGGGCAGTCGGCGTGGCAGCCGTCGGACTTGAGGGTGACCTCGCCGCAGTTGGCGCCCTGCTCCTTTTTGTTGTAGACGTTCCACTGGCCCTGCTCGCCGGTGGCGCACTCGTAAAAGGTGGTCTGGCCGTTCCAGGAAACGGTGCCGTCGCAGCCAATGTTGAAGCCGCCGTCGGGTGTCTGGCCCTCGTCGCACTGGAGGACGCCGGTAGGGGCTGGTTCGATGTCAAATGTCAGTATAATTGCTCGTCACGGTGGTTTTGGGGTTAGGACAGGGTATGCTTACGAGTCCACCAGCAGCCGCGGCCCTTGTCGTCTGTGATTTTGCCGTCTTTAAAGGTAAAGGTCGAGGACTGAACGCCGTTGCCGGCGCGGACCTGGCCAGAGGCGATCTCGCCGACGCAGCCGACGACATCGCCGCCCGCAGTAATGTGGAACTGGCATCCGTCGTTGCGGATGGCAAGGCCGTTGACAACGGCACCGAGGCCGAGAGCAATGGCGGCAGATTTCATCTTGTATGTGCTGGATGTATATGAGAGGTATGGTATGATGTATAAGTGAAGAAGCGACCTGGGATGCAGTTGGAGATGTTGAGTCTAGAGTGTGGATTAGAATGCAGAATCAGATTCTCTAAATGGGATGTCTGCTCAGTTATATACACGATACTCAAGAGACCCGACGAGTTTCCACTCGGATTTGCATCATGGACAAGGCTGGGAACGGGGCATCGCTGCGCCGAGAGTCAGTGGCTGAGTGTTGCAAAGACCAGCAGTGTAGTATAGCTGAAAGTGACGGAGTCAAGCCGAGAAGCTTCTCAGTAAAGACTTAATACGAGACCAGCGATGCAAGACGGACGTCATTGTCAACCAGGGTCTCAACGCTGGCCAGCCTGCTTGTTGCCGGGCACACCAGGCAGAGCCTTCAGGCTGTCGCGGTATTTAGAGCATCAACTAGACAGAGACGGAACAGAAAATGCCAAGACGCCAATGGCTCCGCAGGGCTGGGGAAGGATTTCGTATTGCCGGCAATATATGGAAATATGAGTGGTGGCATGTCCTGAGGTTGGGGCGTTGTTTTGGGTCCAAAAGAGGAAAAGCGAAAGGCTGGTGGCAAAAAGGCAGAATGGTGATGATATGTCATGATATACAGACAGAGTTCCGTATATCCATTATTATTACCAGTAATAAGTGGTGAGTGGTGACACTGGAAGTTCGTGTAAACGGTGGAGCGGGCCAGCTGAAATGGGCAGTTTTTGGCAGCTTGACAGCGCATTTAACAATTTACGACATCATTCCCAGGGCTGCCGGCAAAGGCTGCGACGGGGGCATGCACCTCGCTGTCATAGTTGAGCACAATATGGCTTCAGCAGAGGAAGGCAGAAAGGCGCCCATAACTACCACTAATTGTCGGCAGCGTAAACTCGTCTTTGCCGCCATGTTTCTTACCTTCGCCATTACTAGTCTCCTCCTCCCTCATCCGTCGACCCAAGACCAAGGACGGCGGCATCAATTATTTCATCGCCAAGACTTTGTCCCCCCCGGTCCCCGGGCCTTCTGGGCAGCCCTGCACAAATGACGTACCCGGCTGGCATAGGTAGTTACCTACCTTGTGCCGGGAACCCAAAACGAAGCGAGCCAACAATATATAGGTACGTACCAGTACTGCATTCAACAGCGTTGCCGAAATAAACGAAAATCGTTTCTTACAACCCACCATCGTATCCAAGACAACCACCAAATGCGGGGCAAAAACCGAACAAAACGGGCACTTCCTGGCATTGTTGGCCAAGTATCCATCCATGCATCCTTTCATCCGTTGTACCGACATGTCCGCCACAGCACCGATGTTACCTTTACTTTCAACCTCTTCTTGTCCGGTCCACAATGGGCTCGTCTTCAGTCTTAACTAGGCACAATCCTACCTTTTATTCCAGCCCTGTCGGTTTTTCCGAACTCGCTCGCTCCCGCTTTTGTCGCAAAACTGCCGTCGCACTTGGGGCTTTGTGCAGGCATACGAAGCGGATCGTCGCTCCGACAGCTGACCCAACCACCTATAAAAAACTAAACAGAACTGTGAGCCCTTTCGAGCCAAAATGCCCCACAGCCTGTTGTTCCTGCCACGGGTTTCGCTGATCCGATCGTCCGCTGTGCCATTGTCCGGCCACCACAAGGTGCCAACCACGTTGGCGCTGATGGCCAGCACGGCAGTTGTTTCTCTACAAACTGTATTGAAAAGTATCGGAATCTTTGATGCTCTCTGAAATAATCCCCCCCCCTCCCCCCAGACGTGGGATTGATCTCCGGTGCATACGTCACACATTAAGCTTGCTCAGCTTTTTGGCTTCTCTTCTCGCTTATTGTCTTACCCCTTGACACTGCATCCAAAACGTATTTCATCGCCTGCGAATTGACACCGGGCGACCGAAAACAGACCACCCGAAGCCTCGTACCACAGGAAGCTCGTTGCCCCGAGACAATTTATGAGTGTTTGCTGCCTTGATCAAGGTGGCAGATGCAGATGATGCAGGCAGATGCTGCGGCCTGATGGGTTGTAACACACCACAGCGCCTGCAGACTGTCATTCATCGCTGAACTCGATGTGCCGATTTCTGGCTGCACTCAATTCGCCTGCTCTGTAGAACTGATTCTTGACTACATTCGGTGCGGTTTTCCGCGGAGTTGAAAGCGTGGGGCATCAGAACCCACGCCAAGTCACAGGGCCTGATCATTACCAATTAATTCAGCATTTACCACAGATCATAGTTACCTGTACGGACCTGGATTGACGGAGCACTAAATCCAGGGCTGGTCCACAGAAAAATACGTCTTAAATGCTGGAGCTTCACTCTGCATCTCCCCTCACCCTTAAACAGAGACACGTTGTGCATTGCCAAGCTAGTCAAAGCCCATTGGATACACCGCAAACGCGGCCTGCGGACAGAACGTGAGACAGCCTCTTCGGGTTTCCGCTCAATGACGTGCATGAACAAATAGCTCCAAAGAAACAGACCTTGTTGGCCGGAAATAGTCGAAAAAGGAAAACAACCCCAAAACCTTCAACTGATCCGCTGGGTCCCACCCCGCCGCCGCCACCGCGAGCCCGCACAAGCTGGATACGAGAAGCATGAAAATCAGGTTCGTCTTGTTGAAACCTGCCGAAATTGCCCACAGCTCGTTGCGTTAGAGAAGAGTGAAAAGAGACATTCAATATCCATGACGGTGTGTGTGGCTGTGGCTGTCGCCAAGTCTGCATCGTGCCGTGGATCGTGCGTGGCGACTTTGGGCGTTCAGCTCTCGCCCGCAATATGCAGTGAGCCATTCCGATGTCTCATCATTCTCGTTTACCTGCCTGTCGAGCCAAAGGGAAAAATTTTAAAACAAAAAGAAACCTATGCTCATCAGCAGCGGAACCAACGGTACGTCATGGAGCGAGATTACCAAGAGCAGCCCGCGGCTTGCCTGCAGTACACCACAATTTTCAGCAGCACAGATCACTAGTGGCAAGAAAATCAAAGAGATTGAGTTGTGTTTTCGAGTTGGATCAATTGTATTCATGTATAGTATAGTGCAGTCATAACTCGTCAATGCTGCCAACGATTCGGCTACTTGGCCATCAGAGGCCGGCCTAAGAGCGTCGTTGCGGCCATTTTTCAGAACCCGGCCGGGCGTCCAACACGTGTATTCAAAGCAACTTTTGTGGGAGGGCTGTACTCCAAGCTGGCTAAAGCTCTTGGACGCCATACCACGTCATGATGTGCCGTCTGCTCTGCTTTTGAGCAGCTCTAGTAAGAGCTGACCAGGCAGTCTGGCACATGACGTGGTTATCAGCCGGGAGCGAGCATCGATGCAGAACCTGCGTCTCATATTTGTGGTTTCTTTCATCGTGGTCGTGTCCTTCACCTCTTGAGGCGCTTGCTGGAGCGCGTGACACGGACAGTGGGTTCAGGCTCCTGCTCAAGCGCCGCCTCCTCTTCCGCCTCCTCCTCCGCCTCGGCTTCCTCGTCGACACTTTCGTCACTACCATCGCCGGAAGTGGCACCGAAAGAGGCCTTGCGAGAAGGTCCATCGGTGTCACTACCAAAGCCCTCAAACGAGTCGTCCTCGTCCTCATCATCACTGCCCTCCTTCTCATTTTCCTCCTGGAGCTGGGCCTCGGCAGCCTTGTCGAAAGCCTCTGCCTGGGTTCGCTTCTTGGGCATCTCACCAAGGCGACCCTGACGGCCAGCTCTAGTCTCGCCGTCCTCGCCAGGGGTTATGGGAGGGGGCGTGAACCAGGGGATTCTGCCACGCATAAAGTCGTTGAGCATCATCTTGGCGACACCATCAAGATCAGGCTCGCCACCCTTGAGAAGACGACCACCCTTGCGCGCCAAGAGCTCAAGCAGTTCCGTCGCGTTGCTCCAGTTGGTCAGGTCATAGGTCTTTTCCATATGGCGGCGCTTGACCTTGCTCAGAAGGGCAGTGATGTACTGCTCAGGATTGTCGACCTTTTCAACACGGACGACACCACGAAGAACAAGGTCTGTAGGGGTGTCCTGAGAGGTAGGAGGAACGACTCCGGGACAATCGATCAGGTAGATGCGCTTCATCAAAGTAACGTATTGCCAGACTTTTGTCTCGCCGGGAATGGGGGCAACAGTGCACACCTTCTTCTTCAACAAGGTGTTGATGATAGAAGACTTACCCGTGTTGGGGCCACCAATGAGACCAACAGAGATTTGCTTTCTGTCTGAGTGGATGACGGAGAATTGACGAAGAAGCTGAATCAAAGAGCCCTTGCCAAAAGAGTTGTTTATGTTGGCGTGAAAAGCCAGTGTGGGGTATTCCTTTCCGAGATGTCTGACCCAAGCAGCCTGTAGAGAATTAGCAATGAACTTGCAATCAGTCTACAAGAGGTATTCATCAATGATGAGATGTGTGAGTCATAACTAAGAAGACTCCTGTAAACGCGTCCAAACGGACATAGGAGCCT
Organism: Aschersonia sp. MBC 622; assembly: GCA_030782805.1. NCBI lineage: Eukaryota > Fungi > Ascomycota > Sordariomycetes > Hypocreales > Clavicipitaceae > Aschersonia > Aschersonia sp. MBC 622. The sequence goes on from JARJPL010000023.1 coordinate 21,136, forward strand.
TCAACTCAATTCGACCCAAAGCCTTCTCACGACGGCAACCAGAACGGTTACCAGTCTAGCCAAACAGCAAAACGCTGCCGACAGTCGAGCATGGCGATTACTCTCCCAATGTTGTAACAGACAAACCTCCGTAAGAAAATCGAGAAGGGGTCCTGACAGGATTCATTGGGGGCCTTACGGCCAGGCTACATGCGAGAAGCCAAAAAAAAATAAGAGAATAACATTGACTTACACAAACACCGGTGGGGACCAGATCACACTTGTTGAGCACGAATATCAGATGCTTGTGGGGGGCCTCCTCGCGTAGGTACTTTTCGACACTGCGGCATCGGGTGCCAATGGGGTCACGAGCATCGAGAACATGAATAACAACGTCGGACGAGTCGATGACCTTATACAGTTCGTTCCAGATACGCTTGCTCTGACCCTTGTCGAAGACGGGCTCAATGGCCATGGCGAATGTGCCGTCCTCCTCAGAGTTGCCAGACTCGCCGCTCAGCAGCTTAGCCTGCTCGAGACGCTCCTCGTACGTGTCCATGCTTTTCTCGGTACCTTCGGCTAGGTCGTCCAAGTTGGCCACGTCGAGCTTGACGCGTTTTCTCTGGGACTTGGGCCCGAAAACGCCGGAGAAAGGCGCCGTCTCGAGCGCCATCTTGGCCTTGTGCTGCTTGAGACCGTTGGTGTCCTTGCCGTCGCGGATGAGCGTCATAGGCAGCTTGTTGGACTTGAGAAGGATGGTGTACGGGTCCTTGCTCTTCTCTTCCATAGCCTCGCGAAAGGCTGTGAGGGTGTCCTGGGACACGACGCGCGTGTTAGAGAACCACTTGCGGTTGGGCTCGATGACGGCAGTGGGCACGTCGCGGGACTGCCAGGTGGCGGCCTTTGTGATTTGACCATCTGCATTACGCTGAGCTTTACCCTCCTTGTACATGTTCAATGTCTTCACCCTCTTCGCATTGCTATCGGTCAAAAATGTCAGTCCTTTTGCACATCCCACGGAATGTTTTCGACGCAAGAATCTTACCGATAGAAGTTTTCACCCTTGACACGGACGTTGGCCATGCCATCGCCGGTCTTACCCTGGCGAACACGCCGGGTAGCCTCTTTCTTCCCGGTGCCCATCTTGTATCAATTTGGCCGGAGGATGGGGAAAAGAAGGACGGGTTGAAGAAGAGTGAGAAGGAGAGGAAAAGCAACGGGATTCTGCCCAGAACTTTTTTTCTCCATTAGCCCCCACCTTTTTTTCTGCAGGCGGTGTAGCCTCAGCGTAGCCGCCTCTGCACAACGAACACGATAATGGTAGTGGCGCGATCTAAGATTTTTTCTGCACACTCAGTAAATTCTGTTGAGAATTGAGCTATCTTGAAACGTCAGAACCGTTTATTTCTCGTAGACACTATGAATGTCTGCCACTGCTGAAAAAGTGATGCTGCACGTCTGAGAAAACCCCGGCACATTAATAATCCGGCTCCGGCTTAGCCTGCCTTGGGTCATAACTCGTGAGTCGTCACCAATCAAGGCGCGACTCCCATAAACGGACAAACCAGCCATATCATCAAATTTCGCATTCTTTCCATCAAGCTATTCATGCAGTTCTGACGCTGAGCCAGCCTTGCGCCATCATGGCACCCGGATCCAGCCAAAAGGGAACAAGCAAGAAGAACGCCGCAATGCAGAAACAAAGCCGAAATTCAACCCCCGCGCCGGCCGCGACATCATCACTGCCACCACCGGAATTCTATGACCCCGACTACCTCAACACCCGTGTCATCTTGTTCGCAAACCTCAACTACGATGACTTGGTTGACCACGGCGCCTCTAACGCCACCGTTCCCGACTCCAAAACAGTCGACGCCATGCTCGAGAAGCTCAAGAGCCTCACTAACATAATGGAGAAGCGGTCCACTTTTTACGATCGCGGCATGCGACATCTAGCAGACGAGCGCAAGAACCGCCCGGATGACTTTGATCGAATGCATGTTGATGGAGAGAATGAGGGCAAGAAATCGAAGCATAAGCGCAAGAAGGGCGACGGTCATGATGGTGGTAAGCTTACCTGGTCCCCGGTGTCTTCGCGTCGCAAAGCTGGCGCAATCATCGCGCATATACTAATGTTGGCATCTCATCAAAGATCAATCATCCCCAATCCGGGCCTCGAAGCAAAAGCAAGACCGAGACGGTTTCGGCAGTTCGTCTCTGTCGCCTAATGCCACTGGCTCCCCGTCTGCTATGGACGTCGACAAGAAAACTAAGAAAGAAAAGGATGGAGAGGCCGAAAATGAAAACGAATCTAGTTCAGAGGATGAGGGCGCGCCACCTAAGCGAGAAATGCCCGCTGCGCAGACATTTGGCGAAGATCCTTCCACATTCCCCGACCCGACCATATATGAGATTCGCGAAGTCTACCCTGGCATGCCAGAGTCTCTGCGAAAGGAAATATATTCGGTTGCTGTTTATCCACCAAGTGACCTCGCAGATCTAATTGCTGGCGATCCTCCGGACAAAGACTTCAGCAACGCGAAACCTAGCAGTCAAATCAACTTTACGACTTTCAACAGCTATGTCGAGCCTTTCTTCAGACCATTTTCGGAGGAGGACCTCGCTTTCTTAAGAGAGCGCGGTGATCGAGCCTCGCCATTTGTTATGCCCAAACGAGGCAAAAGACACTACACTGAGATCTGGGCGGAAGATGACGGCACCATGTCTGTGGATGCGCCTCAGCAAGGACGCGACAAACTCTCGCCAAACACGCCTCGTGGTACCATTGAAAATATGAATGACGCTGTAGGCGAGACGGATGGGCTCTCCATCGGGCCGCTTGCATCCCGCCTGCTACAGGCTCTGCGCCCGTTAAATCGCCAAACTGTGCCCGAGGAAAAGGCTGCTACTAACGGATTGAATGGCGACGTGAGCATGAATGGCGACGCGGACGATGCTGCACCTCCGAGCGACGATAAGGCTTTACCTCCAGCTACATACATGACTGAATCGTCGACGGACGCGTGGAAAAAGGCTACTCATCCTAAAATGGACTATGCGCAGGTTGACGAGCGGCTAAAGCAAGAACTCAGACACATTGGCTTTCTGCCTCCGGAAGGGGATGCCGATTACGACGGTCACTTTGACGACGAGGTTGCGGGCCGGCTTCGAGTGCTGCAGACGCGTCTCAAGGAGCAGATGCTCATCAACGGCGCTCGCAAAGCACGACTCACCGAGCTCGTGCGCGAGCGCATGGCTCATCAGGAATACCAGACGATTTTGGAGGATTTGGACTCTCAAGTGCAGGCCGCCTATCTCAAGAGAACTCGTACCATGGGCAAGAGCAAAAAGGCGAAGCGGCCTGGCGGCGCAGGCGGTGGCAGTCATGCGGCCGGTGCCGCTGCGGGTATGGCCCGCCCGGGCATTGGCGATCTCACCAAGACACTGATGGAGCGCCGGCGACGCTGGATCGACACTATTGGGTCAGTCTTTGAAGATGAGAGCTTGCGAAAGGTGCCTCGCGTGGAGGACGAAGGCAGCTCCATCTTCAAGTCGGCTGAGATGGCAGACCTCATGAAGAAGGAAAAAGAACAATGGGATGAGGAAGCCGAGGAGGAGTAGCTGGAAAAGCGAGCCCCGATCTTCTGGCCAGTAACGACACGAATGAGGGTTTGGGTGGTTGACATTGTTTATTTGGTCACTAAATGGGCAGCTGTCTGCCAGGCCTGGCGTTTAAAGGATATTGTATCGGGTTTGTATTATATTGGTTTGGCTAGCAGGCATTTATTTGCCCAGGGAGTTTCGCGGTTGGTCCTCGCAAGGGGTTTTGTATTGTCATCAGCGCATCTTACAAGTCGCAGCTATAACTTATTAGTGAACACTAGCTTGGCTGCACAAATTTCCGCAATGTGCCACCTCAATCAGAGGGGTGTGTGTCCGGTTAGTTGACCAACGCGGCAAACTCGGCACCGCAGCTGCATGCGAGACCCTGCATTGTTGTGCCACACACACACACACACACGGCTCTCGACGACCAGTCCGGACTCGGCGGCCATGCGCCAGCCAGCGCGAAGCCATGGAGCTGGAGGGCAAGGATTCTGCTATGAGACATTTATTAAGCTTATCGCGTACCAGTTCTCTGCTCTGCCTGCCCCGAGGGTCTCTGCTCATCGCGCTCGATGACAAAGATCGCAACGCAGGGGGGGGGCAACGGGTTCCTTTGTAGGATATGATACCCGTCAGCTTTTTTTGCATGCAACATGTACGCCATGGTGAAAAGCTTGTGCTAGTATGTCTCCCCCCGGACGGGTCATCGGATAAGCTGGTGCCAGAGCTCGTCCTCAACTTGACGAGGCCAACAAAGGACGGCGTCGATCCGATCCTCTCGAGAACTTGGGATGACTTTCAGCCAGACGGCCCGTCCCTGCCACTACGTTGGCGCGCCCGCCCACTCTAAATATACCTACAACGGGCTCGATCAAGCCCCCCTCCCAAGCCTGCCCTTGTCCCTCTCGCCTTTTGGTGTGTTTTCTTCTAGTCATCCTTCGGAGACGGTGAGCGAAAGCCCTCTCGCCTGGGTCTAGGCCCGGCCCTCTGTGCGGGTAGCCGATGAGACACGAACTTGTGCTGGGGGGGGGCAAAAGCCATGTAGTAGTGTGTGTATGTGTGTGTGTGAGGGAGGGGTTACGTAGTTGAGGCTGTTGGGGATAGGCAAAGGCTAAAAAAGTCCACGACGAGGGTCTAGACAAAAGCCAACGTCTCACCCAGCAAGACACGTTACCTGTCGGCAAGAAACAAACTAGAAACTGATGGCATATTCAATCAGAGGAGGTTTTATTTTTATTTGTTTTTTTGTTTTTTTGTCTTCCCACTCTTTGTATTTTTGGCTCAAGATTCAGTAAAGGTACTTTGAGCATCCGCGTTGAGCCGAATACGGAAAAGGCGACGGCGCCAACGAGTTTATCAACACTTGTTTTCTGGAGAACGGCCGCCTTATCGCTCTTCTTTCTCCTCCCCCCCCCCTCAGGTCGCTAGCGATAAAGCTTCTTAAGTGTATATCGCGCCCGGTCGTCCCCGAGAGGACATGTGCGGGGGAGGTAGCAGCACGAGAGAGGAATTGCAATCTCGGTGCCGCGCGAATTTTTTCCTTGACCACATGGCACGAGTTTCGTCATCGTCGTTTTCCTCCTGCAGAGGTCCTTTTGCTGGTGCGTCAAGCCTCAGCCTGATCTCCTTCTCGTATCAACGCAACCACACAACGCTTTATCTCTCTCTCTCTCTTTTCCTCCGGACCCCGCCCCCTTCGCCTTGCTCTCCCAGTGGTAGGTTAGAAGAAGAATGGGGAAATGATGGACGGCGCGGCCGCTCGCTGGCCAGCGAAGCCCAGCATTAGCGTCCTCGGTCTAGCTCAAAAGTTTACCAGGTTTGGGACACGCGGGGACGGGGGGGGGATCATGTCTCTTATCTCTGAGACGCTGGGTAACCTTTTTTTTTATTTGGTTTCCATTTTGGGGGTGGTTCCGCAGGGACGGCTGCTCGGCTTGGGGGTTCTAGATTACGGCCTCGAGTTTGTTATCTACGAGGACGGGCACCATGGCTCTCCATGTGGCTGTCTGGTGCCGGCCTTGCCATTGGGTCTTGTGCTCCTAGCTTTTGTCTCTCTTCCTGTTATCTTGAAAGACTTGCCCTTCTTCGTCTCTTGTTTCTTCTTTTTTTCTCAATCTTTTCTATCTGTAATCTCTCTTCCCCAGACTTTTTCATCAAATTTCACACATATTCCGATCGTTTGGGTTACCGATTTGGAAGAGCATGCAACCCCTAGTCGACGTCTTCCCAATTCGGAACAACTGACACCAAAACGGCTGTCGATCGAGCCCACTAACACGATGCACCTTGTACCCAAGGAGGTATGTATTTATCCAAAAAAGCCTTTTGCCTTGTCCTTGCTGTTGCCAATTGGTGTCTGAAACGGCTGACAAGTTGATTGTCATCAACAGCTCGACAAACTCGTCATCTCACAGCTTGGTCTGCTTGCGCAGCGGCGGTTGGCGCGTGGAGTCAAGCTCAACCATGCCGAGGCCACGGTACGTTTTGCGGCCATCTTTTTTTCTTATCTTTTGGCATCCACCCACCAAACCCCCCCCTTGGCGCTCTCCGAATGTCGGGGGCCACAAAGCGGCGGCGGGCGGCGACTTACACCAACGATCCCTATCAATATCCACATTTTGCGTAACAAACAACAAAATCACACCAGGCAAAAAAAAAAAAAAAAACGGCTAACTTGTGACCGCTTATCATGGAGCGATTTAGGCGCTGATTGCCAACAACATTCACGAGCTCATCCGCGATGGCAATCACACCGTCGCCGACCTCATGGCGCTCGGCGCAACCATGCTCGGCCGACGGCACGTTTTGCCCTGCGTGTGCCACACCCTGCGGGAGATTCAGGTCGAGGGCACCTTTCCGACGGGCACGTACCTGGTGACGGTGCACAACCCCATCAGCACCGACGACGGGAACTTGGCGCGGGCGCTGTACGGCAGCTTCATCCCCGTGCCGCGCGACGCCGACCGGCTGTTCCCCCCAACGCTGGATCCGCTCGAGTACGCGCCGGCGCGACAGCCCGGCGCTGTCGTGGTGGCCCGAAAAGGCGACCGCATCACGCTCAACGCCGGGCGGCACCGCATCGTGCTGCGCGTCGTCAGCACGGGCGACCGCCCGATCCAGGTCGGCTCGCACTACCACTTCATCGAGACGAACCCGCAGCTCGTGTTTGACCGCGCGCGCGCCTACGGCTACCGCCTCGACATTCCCGCCGGCACCTCGTACCGCTTCGAGCCCGGCGACGCCAAGACGGTCACGCTCGTCGAGATTGCCGGCCACCAGGTCATACGCGGCGGCAACGGGCTCGGCACCGGCGGCGTCGAGCGCTGGCGCGTCGACGCCATTGTGGAGAGGCTGATGGAGGCGGGCTACGCGCACGCCCCGGAGCCTGACAGGGGCGGCGCCGCTGGTGCTGGTGCTGGTGCTGCTGGTGCTGCTGCTGGTGGCCGGCGCCGCGCCCAGCCCCGTGTGCCCCGCCCGTACAAGATGGACCGCACGGCGTACACCGTCATGTTTGGCCCGACCACGGGCGACCGCGTGCGGCTGAGCAACACGGATCTCTGGGTCAGGGTCGAAAAGGACTACACGACGTACGGCGAGGAGTGCAAGTTTGGCGGCGGCAAGACGCTCCGCGAGGGCATGGGCCAGGCCACGGGGCGGCCCGACGCCGAGTCGCTGGATCTCGTCATTACGAATGCGCTGATTGTCGACTACACGGGGATAGTCAAGGCGGATATCGGCGTCAAACACGGCATGATTGTCGGGATAGGCAAGGCGGGCAACCCGGACGTCATGGACGGCGTGACGCCCAACATGGTCGTGGGTAGCTGCACGGATGTGATTGCGGGCGAGAACAAAATCATCACGGCCGGCGCGATTGATACGCATATTCACCTGATTTGTCCGCAGCAGGCGCAAGAGGCACTGGCGTCTGGCGTGACGACGTTTCTTGGTGGTGGAACCGGTCCAAGGTAAGTTGATCTACGCTCTTAGTTTACTCTCACCACTCTCTTTTACCTCATCCTTTTACCCTCATCACTGTCTCTTACATCTCATCGTCAACAATCCTACACACGTCTCTAACACCTTCTTCAGCGCTGGCTCCAACGCCACCACGTGCACGCCCGGCAAGCACTACATGAAGCAGATGCTACAAGCCTGCGACCACTTACCCGTCAACATCGGCATCACCGCCAAGGGCAGCGACTCGGCGCCCGGCGCTCTACGCGAGCAAATCGCCGCCGGCGCGTGCGGGCTCAAGATCCACGAGGACTGGGGCGCGACGCCCGCGGCCATTGACTCGTGCCTGACCGTGTGCGACGAGATGGACGTGCAGTGCCTGATTCACACAGACACGCTCAACGAGTCCGGGTTCGTCGAGTCGACGCTCGCCAGCTTCAAGGGGCGCACCATCCACACATACCACACCGAGGGCGCCGGCGGCGGGCACGCGCCCGACATCATCTCCGTCGTCGAGCACCCGCACGTGCTCCCGTCGTCGACCAACCCGACGCGGCCCTTTACGCGCAACACGCTCGACGAGCACCTCGACATGCTCATGGTCTGCCACCACCTGAGCAAGGACATTCCCGAGGACGTGGCCTTTGCCGAGAGCCGCATCCGCGCCGAGACGATTGCGGCCGAGGACGTCCTGCACGACATGGGCGCCATCAGCATGATGAGCTCCGACTCGCAGGCCATGGGCCGCTGCGGCGAGGTCGTGCTGCGCACGTGGAACACGGCGCACAAGAACAAGACGCAGAGGGGCGCGCTGCCCGAGGACGACGGCAGCGGCGACGACAACTTTCGCGTCAAGCGCTACGTGAGCAAGTACACCATCAACCCGGCCCTCGCCCAGGGCTTCAGCCACCTGGTCGGGAGCGTCGAGGTCGGCAAGCTGGCGGATCTGGTCGTCTGGGACCCGGCGTGGTTTGGCACCAAGCCGTACCAGGTGATAAAAAGCGGCCTCGTTGCCTGGTCACAAATGGTACGTCTTTTTTGACTCTTCTCTCTACCCCTACCTTTCACCCCATCTTTTCACTCTACAGTGTAGAATAAGCAGAAGAAGAAGAAGAAGAAGAAGAAGAAGAAGAAGAAGAAGAAGAAGAAGAAGAAGAAGAAGAAACAAAGCTAACAATTTCACACAGGGCGACCCCAACGCCTCCATACCCACCGTCCAGCCCGTCATCGGCCGCCCCATGTTTGCCTCGTTTGTGCCCTCGACGAGCGTGCTCTTCGTGTCGCAGGAATCTGTCGCTTCGGGCGCCGTCGCCTCGTACGGCCTGCGCAAGCGCGTCGAACCCGTCCGCGGGTGCCGCACCGTGCGCAAGACGGACATGCGCTTCAACGACGCCATGCCGCAGATGCGCGTCGACCCCGAGAGCTACCGGGTCGAGGCCGACGGCGTGGCGTGCGAGGCGGAGCCGGCCGAGACGCTACCGCTGACACAGCCGTTTTACGTGTATTGAGTTTTGGTGCGTGCATGGCGTGCGTACCGAGGAGAATGGGGAGAAGGATAAAAAAGGGGAAAAATGGCGGGAGTCACGAAGAGGCAAACGAGGCCGCCGCGTGTGGGAAAAGGTTGTTGGCATCACGCGACAAGAGTGGGGTTGCAACATTGCATTACAGGGCATCATGAGCGAATTTCAATAGAATTAGAGCAAATACCAACTTGATTCGTTATTCAAGACTACTGAGCAAATTTTCGGGGTCAATGTTCACATTTGGGCGATATATATTTACACCAGCATTCGGGTATGTGATCAATGCGTGTTAACACTCAAGTATGAGACGGACTCTTGTCAGCACTCAAGCTGTGACATGATCTGCCAACCATCTCATTGCGAGCACATCAGAGTATGTCAAGCGTCAAGTGGTAAACTAGAAAATTCATTGATTTCATTACAGGGCTTCTTCGACAACCAGAAGGCACCCGCGTAAATACAGTCATGAAAAGGGTTCGTAGCGAACCTCGTCAAAGTAGCCCTAACCAGATATATCCTTCTCCATCCCACCAGACTTCGCGCCAAAAGACAAGAAAAGAAATACAGCTCCAAAAAAAAATATACTTCAAGTTTCTGGTTTTCCCCAACCGGCGTCTTTCCTTGACGCAACCCGGTAAACATGTCCTAGGCCGAATATAGTAAAAAAGAAGCTTCGGGTAGCAGGCAGCTACGCCCAGTGCCACGCTACACGAGTCAAAAGAGAGACAAGATTAATACAGCGCAGGACACAGGTAGGTTAGCGTGGGCCTCGCATGATTTCCTGATCATGCACGGCATGCCAACTCTGCATGTGTTGTTTCTCCGGTCATTAAACAAGAGGGCGGCGTCACTGGCAGCGACGTGCTGTTGAAAAAGAACCATGGAAAAAGCAGCCGCTCTAAACAAAATGATGCAGCGAAGCGCGATGCATCGCGCGTGGTGCCACTTGAAGAATTTATTTCTTGTTCTTGCGAGCAGACTTCTTGCTGTCGTCCTTGTCGTCAGCGGCCTTGGTAGAAGTGCGTCTGCGCTTCTTGTCAGGGCTGGCAGGGCCGGCCTTGGGGGTCTCAACCTCGGTGACGGGTGCATCGCTCTTACGCTTGCGACCGCCAGCGGCTTTCTTGGGAGTTTTGGAGGAATCATCCTGAAGCTGTTCGGCAATGGCGGCCTGAACATTGTCCGTCTTGGAGGCATCCTTGAGGTCGGGCATGGGGATGCTAAATTCCTCGGCGTACTTGAGAGCCTCTTCATCCGTCATGTTCTTGGCATTGGCGTTTTGTGCCTTGTACGAATGAACACGGGCGTTGTAGAGACGCAAATTATACTGGTATGCATTGTTCCAGCCTTGCTTCTCGTGGGGGCTCATGTTGGCCCAGCGGCGCTGACCCTCCTCCTGAACAGCGCCCTTGGGAGCCTCAAGGCCGAGGTCGTTGGCAATGATGGAGCGGGCGTGCTGCATGTAGAGAAAGTAGGGGGTAAGGGGACGCTTGGGAGCGTTGGGGTCGTGGGTACGCTTCTTGCGCTCCTTCTTCTCCTCGACGGGAGGAGCGGCAAGGTCCCCTACAGGCTGGAGCATGAGCTGGGCCGCAGCGGCAGCGGGATCAAAGCTGTTAATCAGCTCATTAACATCGCCTTGCTGCTCGCCAAGAAGCAGGCTGGTCTGGCGGATGTAGTCACTGGTAAAGGAACGAAGAAGTTCCAGAATAGTGGAGAGACGATTGACGGCCTTGTTCGTGTAAGCCATTGTTCAATGAGTAAGTAATGAGGAAAGGGGATGAAAGGTTGTGGCTGCAGGGGAAAATGAGAAACGGTAAAAAGACAAAAGTGTGCGACGAGCATAGCTTGTGACACCAGGCGCTGAAGCTCGTGAGCTGGGCGAGTTGAAGCCAAGCTTTGAACGGCTCACCAGCCAGAGCTTCAGGCGGCCAGTGGGGTCGCGTCTGGGCAAGGCGCGGCGCCATGTAAACAATACAGAGGTGCTCAGTCGCGTCTCGTACCAGCTGTACAAAGTGCTGCTCTGGCCAGGATATGTGGTCGAAAATGGCGGGGAAAAAAATTGTATGTAGAATAAGGTGATACAAAGGGTTGGAAATTGTGCGACTTTCTCCGAGGCCAGTCGCAACGATTTTGCCGTCATTGGCAACTCTGTAGCCATGGAGCTGGGCAGCGAGTGGCACTGGCACTGGCACTGGCAGCTACTGAAGCTCCAGCATGTTCAAGTTGCTCTTTACATGCACAACATGAGGCGCCGATCCAAGGCCAGCAGCTCGTGGCAAGCAGGTGAGGAACGTGGGTGAAAAGATGTGGTGAAATACAAGGCTGCAAAGAAGAAAAATGGTTATTACTCACAGAATCGCGGACGCGCATAAAGCTCTCGTTGTCAACAACACGAGGGCCGACACTGGGGTTGACGGGAGGAGCAAGCCCGGCAATCACGGGCGGAATGACCATGGTTGGAGGCGGGATGACACCCTTGGCCTTGTCGTCGGCCTTCTTTGAGGGACGAGGCATCGTGATGGATGGTTTTTGTTGACGGTGGGTGTAAAAGAGTGAAAAATTACAAGCCAGGCCTTTGAGGTGAAGGCGTGGCAGTTGGCGAGGATTGCGGTGGCGAATGAGGCCTAAAATGAAGCTCTGTAGCTAAAAGTGCGACCAAAGGCAGAAGAGGCCGTTGAAAATAAGATGGAATAGCCTAAAATGTCCACTGACGCGATAGCGGGAAGACGCTGTTGACAGGCGTTGGTGATGGTGGAGCTGGGAGGTTTGGTGAAGCCTTCTGGGGAGAGTGCTGGAGGGAGAAAAAAGAGGCTTCAGTGAGGCTTGGGGGAGGGGGATCAGAGGGGTGCTGAAAAATTCAAAGACAGCGAGTGATTTGGGAAAGCCAAAGAAAAAGAAAAGTCGGGGGCTGGGGGGGGCCCGAAGGGTAGGCGGCAGGTGGGTGGCGTGCCAATTAAGTACATTTTGGGCCTGGAGCCACAGGCAGCGCGCAATCACTAATTTCACCACACGACGCCAGCTCAGCGGCGGGGTCGCAGCACCACCGCACCCCGGGTGTTGCATGGTGTGTGTGTGCCGTTTTTTTGTTTTTTTTCCTGTGGTGGTTTATTTGGGGGCAGCAGCGGAGAAGAGGAGGGGGGAGGAAGAGGGCTAGCGGGGGGTGCCCAGAGGCAACTACAAATCAAGCCTGAGAGGGGGGTCGTGCAAGAAAAATTTGCACTGACTGTGTGCTGGGTTCTGGCACTGACAGTACGCATTCTGCTGGTTTGCTCGCTGCCTGTGCTATCCATCCCTCTAACAGCTTTTCCGTTGACAGCACCATCCGCTAGGTCAGTAGCCGCCTGGTACCTAGAGCCCGCTATTCGTACTATTGGTCTCGCCCATTTAGATAAAACTGCTGCCCCCGTTAGCAAACAGTCAGCCCCATTTGCAAAGGAGCGCACCGCGTAGGTAGAAAATAGAGCACCAGGTTCCCTCCCCCGCTACCGGCCTTTACTGTACCACAAGGCCACAGCGCTCCTGCAGCTGCCCAGCCGCAAACAGCAGGTGGCACTGCAATGCCAGCCGTTGCGGCTCGCTAATTCGCTTACAGCTGCTGGCCTCCAGGCCGTGCCCCACCACCACTGCAGCCTCGACATAGAAACCGGGTGTTTTCAAGTTACATGCTCAGCGACCTCGCCAGGCTTCGCCAGTGGCTGTTTTGGTTCGTGTAACATGCTCTGGACTCATGATCCCGTACGCCAGGCAAGGTCAGTCTCCAACTGTCCGCCTGGACCTGTCTCCGTGCCTCTGTAGGTATTTAGGTACCTACCTATCTACTACCTAGGTAGTGATTCACTGTAGCCCTCATCAACCACCACCATGACCTATTCGTAACTCGCCAATGCAGTTGTTCCGCCGTCTTTCCGCCGCTGCCACAACCCCTGCTCGATTAGGTACAAGCCAGCTCTCTCTGCACTTTTATTACCGGCCATCCCTCGCCGACATATCCAATAAACAGCGCTGCGTAACTCCTCCACCAGTGCTGCAGACAATTTGGCTGGCAAACAAGGCCTGCCAGTCTTCGCCAACTCGCCAGTAAAGTAAGCTGAACATGGTATACGACGAGTAATTAGCTAACAACACATTTCCATTCCGATCATTCACACAGCCGTTGCATTTCTTAAAGAGGTCTGCAATAGTGCAGAATTGGATTATCATGTTGTAAAGCAGTCATTTGCAGCAATGCCTGTGCTGTGTTGACCCTGACACGACTCCATACTAGCTGGTTTGGCGGCTCAACAGGACACTGTCCTGGTCCAGCGAGACCTCTTAGCGACTACTAGTATAAAGCCCGTGGGCTGGAGAGTTGCAGACTTTTACAGTTGGCTTTGTGAAATTGTGGCTTTCCTGCACAGAGCTTCTAATAAACACTAATAATCAGCGACCAGGCGAACTTGGCTAAGTACCTCGCTCGCCTCTGGTTGGACCAGAGTCAGAAGAGAGTCGGCAAAGGGTCTGCTCTTACTGCAGTCGTTCCAGCGGCTTCGGGAACGACGTGTAAACCTCAGCACGGTTACCCCTCACTTGCATTGACAAGTTCCCTTCGACTCGCAGCGTGTCAGCATCGTGGAAGTCAGCCGTTGAGCAGCCACGAGCCTTTCAATCAGTGGTTATCTGAAGAGTACCTGGGTAGAGGTTTAAGACGTGCCCATATTTAGATAATGGATAGGCAGGTGCTCGCCGTCCCTGGGCCATTGCCGCCAGATCTGCCTGCCATGGTCAGCGTCCATCTTAAAATCTGTAGAGCTTTGTGTTGCCCCAATTGTAACATTCCAGGCAATCAATCGATGTAAGACCAGTTCCCGACCGTTGTTGGCTCCAATCATCCACGCCATCGTTTCACCGGGCAATTCTACTAGTTAGCGTTGGCTTGTAGCACTACGGATCGTGGCAGCAAGAGATGGTTCATCGTTAGAGTATCACCTGAAGTCTTCAAACGAATCATGCCAGCTCTTCACTTGACAATCCGTCCGCCTCCATTGTGACGATCCCCGCGACAGCCGCAACGACTGGTCTTTCATCAATTTCCCACCACACCGACGACTCTATCCACTGCCCATTAGATCCGTGAATTTGTCGGGAAATGACTCTCTGCGCAGTCATTCTGCCTGCACTCGCCGTTGCCTGCCTCGACGCCCAACAAAGCGTCGTAGCTTGTCAATTCTCGGCAGTACAAACGGTCACGGAAGACGAATCCACTTGCCCGAGCGAAAATAATACGAAGAACAGTATAGCAAGCCAAGAGCGTCCTTGTATCAACAGCAGCGGGCGGGTATTCTCAGCGCCGCATGTACCTGCAAGACATTGACGAGATTGATTTGGCGCCTCACTGGTGACAATTGGCGGGGTACATAAGCTGCCGCAGATGCGACAGAGACTGGCATGCATCTATCAGATTCTGAGTTTACACGTGGCTGCAAACTCTTCAGTAAGTGATCAAGATTAGGTATTCTAGTTTATTCCAACATATTTCCCTTCGCTTGGTAGGGAAGCCTTGCTTATGAGCGCAAGAAAAAACACGTCGATGCACTATACGCGTCACAGTGTACATAAACAAAGAGCCAACAGAATCATGGCCCCCGCTTTGGTGCACACCCACAGAAAGTCGTTAGCGTAGGCCTGAGGCTGCCATGGTTGGCCAGCAGCTCAAGACCTGTGCTAAAGAACAAATGTTAACTAATTTACTAGTTATCTATTCTCTAGTCCCTCTGCCAGGCGCCCCACAATCTGCCCGCTCATGGAACCCCCTGTATCGGTAATGGGCTGTTTCAGGGTCTCTTGGATTGCGTGCTGCGCAACGAGTGGCAAGACAAGGCCAAGAAAGATCTTGATTCTCGCCAGATAGTATTGTTCTTTTTCGCCTCAACTCAACCCTCTGCCCGATTTCATCCGCGGGGACGACAATAGGCTCATGGCGTGGGATAGCCATCGGCCGGCTACATCCCTCGCCTATCCATAGCTGCACAATCTCATCCATCCCAGGCACCGCCTCCAGTTAATATGCTGCTCAAACAGTTAAAGTATAAGCTTCGCATCTTAGCGCCTCCTTATTCTCCTCTTGGCCCTCTAAAACTTGCCCCAAACGACCCAACACTCGGGCTCCAGACTACCATTAGCCACTCACAGCTCGTACCCCTCGATTAGTGCCGTTGCCGCTTTGCGCCTTGGACCACCATACGCGGTGCCCTAGAGAGCTTCACCGGTCTTTTCCATCGGCCTGTTGGGCCCCGAAGTCTAGTGCTACGGTTAATGGAGCAATGACTAGCACTATCTGGTGATGAGTACGCTTTAGCTGCTACTTGTTGCCTGCTGTGCTCTCTAAAAATAAAATTTCAGCTTTGCCAGTACTCTCTGCCTGTGACTGACGTACGATCTCCCCCGCCAAGCACGAACCCCTCCTCGCTCGAGACCCCCTCCTCTTCCCTAATCTTCACTTTTTCATTTCCCTCTTTCGATTTTTCACCTCTTCCTACTTCTTCATTCCATTTCGCTGAATTTTCTCCTCTTCAACAATATCTCAGCGTCTCGAAAGAATTCATCTATCAGAGAACAGTCGCATCGCCCAGAGAACAACTTATACAGTTACACCACATCACCGTCGCCATGGCCAGCTCTCGCTTCTCGAGCCTGCTGCTGGGTCTCGTCGTCCTTGCCGTCTTGGCAAGCCCGGCTGCTGCGTTTGGTGCTGGAAACATTGCTTCCATCTCCAAGGTCGAAGGACAAAATTGTCCGTAATCTCCGCGTACTCTGCACTCGCCGTTTGTCAGCCTGGCATCACTAACACCTTTAAAACAGGGCGCCACGGTGACATTGAGGATGCTCTGCTCTCTATCGCCATGGCTCGCGCCTTTAATGGCAAGAAATTTAGCAAGCACAACGTATCTCGTGTCTATTTCGGCAACTGGCTCCGCGACTATTCCCAGGCAATTGACGTCGGCACTGTCAAGGCTGTGTCCTCCGAGGCCATTCGCCTGCTTCTCTGCGTTCTTGGCTTCATCACCTTTGGCTATGGCTCTGGCGAGTTTGAAGTGACCGCTGATCGAGTTGGATGCTACCGTCCCGAGGACCACATTGACAACCCCAAAGATTATGCCGACAATGTCGACGCGCGCGACTATTACGACCGCCTCCGAGGTCCTATCGACGAGGAAGCTGAGCTTTCGATTGATGAGCGCAACGGCATGAAGAAATACATTGCTTCAGAATCTGATAATATCATGACCTCGGCCAAGCATGTTCGCAATCTCTTCACCCGCTGCATCGAGCTTGGTCGTCGCTACAAAGACAACCAAAACAAGGCTGATCGCAACGAGGCTCTCCGCCTCATGGGCACTGGCCTGCACTGCTTGGAGGGTATTATCTTCACTTTTCCTCTGCAGCTTGCTCTCAAACTCGCTAACGCCGTTTCGCAGATTTCTTTGCCCACAGCAACTACACGGAGCTTGCACTTATCGAAATGGGCGAGCGTGACGTCTTCCCACACTGCGGAACCAACACCAAGATCCAACTCGAGGGCGCAAATGACACGGTATATCCTATTGTGACTGGCACCTTTGGTGGTGTCGACTTTTTGCACTCCGTTACCGGCGAAGGTTGGGCGTCTTGTGTCTGTCTTTGTCTGTGCTTGTATGCTGACCCTTGCTAGTCTCCGACAAGCTGACTCAAAACGAGATTGAGGAGCTCGAGGGAGCACTTGAGGGAAATAAGCAGTCCGATACTAGCTTCCTTCGCGAACTCCTCGACAAGATTCCCGATGGCATTCTCGGTGGCGGCAACGAAAAGCAGAAGATCGATGAGATCCAGGAAAACGCCAATGCCGCCCAGATGCAAAACACCTCTGTCTCCCCAAGAGACCCAGAGGAATTCACTCTGTATGTCAGAAACATATTTGACCAAATCATGCCCGCCATCAAGCTTCACGATGACATTATGAAGACCATCAGCAATGCCGTGGACAAGATTCCGGTTTTGCCCAAGATTATCGAACAGCTTGAAGAGCAGCTCACACAATTTGTCTTTGGCATCATGGCTCCCTTTATTGTCCCTTTGATTCGACAGATTCGGAACGAACTCAAGACTGGCTCCGACGAGATTATTCAGAGCAGTAAGAACCAGCAGCATGTTGTTTTTGACAATGACAACAGCACCGACCCAACTCACTCCATGCTTTCCAAGGATCATTTCTCCAACGTAAGATGGCCTCGGGATTGCAAAAAAGTTACGGAGGTGCTAACTTGAATAGATTTTGAATGAGGTTGCTGGTCGAGGTGCTGCCAAGATGGTCTCGTGGGCCGTTCCGCAGCTGATGGAGGCTATTGATGACGACAATGTCGATGTTAATCGTCTCTGCGACCGCCTGATCTATGGTGTCCTTCATCATCCTGCTCAGAGAAACATGGGCCAAGATGGCGTCGTCGAGGCACGCGAGATGATTTTCAAGGTTGTCGAGGAGTGGTGGGGTCAAATGGGCGATGACCAGCGCGATGACTATCGTCGGAAGCTTTCTCGTGATGGTGTTTTTAAGGGAGAGAACCACAAAGAGGGTGTCTACGATACTGGTCACGGTCACGGGTGTGCTGGAAAGCTTGAAATGCGCAAGCTGTATGGTGCACCAGAGACTATGGAAACTAAGATCGCCAGTGCTGCAGCTACTGCCATTTTCTCAAGCGCCAGCGGCGCAGTTTCCAGCATTGTGGAGCAGCAGACTGGTATACAGTTGCCGGGCAGGCAGGAGAGTGAGGAATCGGGCGGCCTTAAGGGATTCATCAAATCCATCTTCAGCAAGGACGAAGACGAGGGCAGGTATGAGTAGCCCGTTGCTCCTGAGCAAACCCTGCAGCGTCTAATGAAATACAGCAGCGGCCGCACAGACAACCAGCAGAGTCAGAGCTCGGGCAACTTTGAGGGTAGAAGCGACGGCAATGGCCGACAGGAATACAGCAGCAGCGGTGGTAGTGGATACGGTCGACAGGACAGTGGCAGACAGGACGGTGGCCATCGACAGGAATCCAACTCTTACGGGAGCTCCAATCAGAGGAGAGATGACCACGACAGCCGTCGAGAGGATAGCTACAGCGGTAGACAAGACGGTAGCTATCAGGGTGGCGGCGGCAACGGTGGTTATGGTGGACGCCAGGAAGACAGCTATGGCGGTAGAAGCGACAGTGGCTACAGCGGTAGACAAGAGAGCAGCTATGGCGGACGACAGGAGAGCAGCTATGGTGGGCGACAGGAGAGCAGCTATGGTGGCAGGGATGAGAGTTACGGCGGAAGACAGGAGACTAGCTATGGCGGGCGACAGGAGAGTAGCTATGGTGGCGGGCATGAGAGTTACGGCGGAAGACAAGAGAGTAGCTACGGCGGCAGAGAAGAGCGATACGGTGGTAGAGAGGAGAGCAGCCATGGTCGCAGCAGCGGACATGGCTCGCGTCGCGATGACAACTATGGCGGAGAAGAGAGTAGCTATGGTGGTCGTGGTGGTGACAGCTATGGAGGCGGGAATGAGGGCGGTTATGGTGGCCGCGGCGAAGGAAGACACGGTGGCAACAGTGGCCGTGGTGAATACGGCAGACAGGATGGCTACGGTCGACGGTCCGAAAGTGGTCAAGATGAAGAATACGGGCGACGAGAGTACGGTGGTCATGGCCGCCAGAGACGCAACGACGATGAATATGATAATGACGACCGGTACTGAAGGAACGCGAGCGCGTTTTGATGCGGCGCTAGATTGGCAACTGTTAGATTAGCTGCAAGGGGCGGTAGCCTCTCTGCTTTAAATAGCATATATCAAATTGACCTGTTCGAGACATGGATTTGAGATGAAGACGCGCCGAAAAATCATGTGGGGTCTGCGCAGACGCGTCTTGATGGTCGCGTCAAAAGCATCACAGGATACCCTACAGACGGCATCAGGTAGCGAAAATGGCCCGTATGCAATGGTCTGTGTCTTTGTGATGCCGTTTCTGGAGTTTATGGTCAAGTTTCACCCACTGGCGCTGATTCTTGTGCGATTTTCGACATTGTGCCCGATATATGTCGTTTTCCACATGGCAGGCTTTGAGGAACAGGAGAAGCCTAGAAGCCGGTTATAGTTGCGGGCCAACTCCATCATACAAACGTTCTCGATGAGAATGACAGGCACATCACGTGACACATGACACATAGCATCGTCATATTTTACTAGGGAAAAACAGAACAAAACATGAAAGCCATGAAATCACGCGATGATACTAACGCTGATGAGATGTGCGAAGAAGTTGGCATGCACAGAATACGTCGGGCCCGAAATCTAGCTGGAGTCTACCCCTACGGGCCGAGTCGTGGCAGCGGCGCTTTTCCCCCACGAGGCCAAGTTGCCAAGCCAGCCATGAGGCGGAAAGCTGGGTCCTCCACAGAGAAAGCCTGCCAAAAGAAAACCAGAGAAAAAAGGAAAAGAAAGAGGAAAAAACGACTTCAAAAGAAGAGAACAGTTATATCCGGAAATGAAATGAGGTTGAGGGGTGCAGTGAGAAACATGACATGGAGTATGATGCGCAGGGACTTTTGATCGTTATAGTCCGTCCCTTTTTTTTTTTTTTTTTTTAACTTTATGTCCAAATGGTCGAATTCTCAATTACAAGTTTTTTTTTCAACAATTTTTTCTTTCAAGAGAATCTCGGGTGCCGCTGCTTCGTTGGGGTTTGGCCAATCTCGCTCGCAGCAAAGAGCGCCCGCTCAAGTTGGGGGCTCAATCGACGGGGCCCTTCTGACCAAGCGGGCGTGAGGGCGGTTTTATTGCCGACGAGGATACGTTTCAGCCTGGAAATAACAAGTCACGCTGGTGTCGGGGCGACTTTATCTTTGATTCCCATCTCTGTGAAAAGATAGAGAGCCCGTGGTTCGGGAAGCCAGAAAAGTTGCATTTTGAGACGCGTTCAAGACCCTGGTTATGGTCATGTCCCGTCTTGTGTGCGGCATATATGTATTCATTCAACAGGCTCTATGGCTCTCTCGCCGGAATATCTACAGAACCAAACCCAAAAACTAAAATAAAAGACGGCCCACCGAGCCCCCAAGGTCTCAGAACGTGCTACAACGCCGGCCGCGATCAACGGCGCCTCCCACCCCTAAAAGGCGAGGAGGCCAAGATGGCCGGCTCTTGGCGCTGCGTGGCTGACGGGCAGCCGAAAAAACTTCCTCAGGATGGCGCAGGGGGGATGCTTGTCAGAGCTGGGCGAGCCAATATTGGCCTGCACGGCGGTTTGGTACCAAACGACGTCTACGCGCCAAAGTGCTCTTGTTCTCCTTTCACGTCTATTACACTTCATCTTGTGGCTTGCCCAGGCGCTCGTAATGCAATCTTCCCGTCAAACCTAGAAATTCCCTATTTGTTTCTAGCTTTGCGCCGTGCGTCTCTCTGCGTGGCGTTTCCTATTTCCTCGTGGACAGAGCAACCTCCATCATCGGGCGGCTGAGCCCATCTTCCTAGGCCTGGCGAGCTATTGAAATTAGGCGCATCTAGATTCCAGTAAACCGTAGTCTGCTACTGAATCTAAACAGGCTAGTCATGGAGCTAGACCCGAGCTATTTGCCGTGGTCAGAGAGCTACTCAAATGAACTTGTTCGGCATGATGCGACATGCAGCAGCAGGCATATGCCTTACATGACCCCAGAGATTCCTCATTTTACGGCAT
Organism: Aschersonia sp. MBC 622; assembly: GCA_030782805.1. Lineage (NCBI taxonomy): Eukaryota > Fungi > Ascomycota > Sordariomycetes > Hypocreales > Clavicipitaceae > Aschersonia > Aschersonia sp. MBC 622. The sequence continues at coordinate 41,912 of JARJPL010000023.1, forward strand.
AACCATTTACCGACCGACCGGATGCAGCGAGATTGATTTGGCCTCGGCGGCATGACTCGATGGCGCATTGTGGGAGATTGAGAGGAAGCTTGGAAGCGGCCGAGGAAGCTGCCGCCCATGTGTCGGTAGTAATCATGGCGTTGCGGAAACACCGATAACAAAGCAGCACAGGAGAAGAGGGGAAATGAAAAAGAAACGCGCGCAGGCTGTTGGTCATGAATCGACTGACAAGCATTCGGTCAAGGATGGAGGAAGACCAAAAAGTTGCAAGACGACAGTGGAGCCACCCTTTTCTGACAAGAGGAGCCGTGGAATGGCATGGGACCTAACCTAGCAGTGGAAAGTGAATAAGGGAAGGGAGAATAGGGAGTTGAATGAGGGTAGATGAGAGCCATTAGTGTAACGGTTTGGGGGGTGGAGGACGGTTCGTTCATGGACGTATTGCAGTAGTGTTTCGTGGCGTCGGCAAAAAAAAGCCGAGTTAGCAAGGGAAGAGCCGATGTATGTGATGATATCGCGCTTGTGCAAAGGTATCATGGCACAGAAACAAACAGGCGCTGTGCGCATGGGGGACAGGTTTGCCATGGTCGGTGCAAGGCTAAGGCATCGTGGTGCGGGTGACGATGGATAGGGGACGGAAGACGGAGGACTTCGGGACGGCGGAGGAGGACCTAATGCAGGCGAGCGGACGGCGGGGTCAAATGGTCGAGAGTACTGGCAAGAGTCGGGTGTAGGTACGGACTAGGCGAAGCTATAAAGGGCCGATGATCTTTGAGTGAGACGAGACAGGTCTGTCGTGGTATGTTTGCGATGACAAAAGTTCGTCGTGGTTCGTCATTGTGTGACCAAGCTACTGTTACATTAGGTACTCAGACGGCAAGTTGAAGTTTGCCGACGGAGTACGGATTTTAAATAGCTAATATCATGCTGTCTGCACTCTGCAGAGACTGTTTAAAGGTACCTACCTACCTACAGGACGCCACAGTGGAGAGACTGCTGAGCCACGAACACTCACTTACTTACTCCCTGCGGTGCAATAGGTAAAACGGTGGCACTATAACCATTCGTTGGCAAACCTGTTTGATGGGTTGTACAGAGTCGAAAGAGACATACGAAAAACAAGAAAAGGCCCGAATAGCTTTCAAGTCGTCATTCTTATTTGCCATATTCTTGTATGCCTCAGCAGACGCACCATGGTCTCTTTAGATCTTGGTGCTCGAGTGGTGGTGGGTGCCAGACGTGTGTGGGCGGGTGGATGGTGCACCTACGCGTACCGGATACTTACGAGTAAGTCGCCGCACGTTGCGATTAGCAAGGTATCTTTTTGACAGGACCCCGTCTCGTCTTCGCACCCACTGCGCCGCAAAACGGGCGCGATAAGGACAGGGCTGCCTGGGAACCTGGTACTTTGGCCTCGGTGCAGAGAGCTCCGCAGTGGCTTCTCCAGGAAGTTGTACCTTGTACTTGCCCATCTTTTTTTTTGCGGGTGATATTACTTTATTACTACGCTTCTTCGCCCGCTTCTCGTGCCTCTTTTGCTCTCATTCTCCTTCTGCCCACGCCTCGACGCCTCGACGCCAAAGCCGGGGCCCTCTTTCTTGCGCCTTCCTCTCGCCCGCTATTATTAACCTCTTCTTGCACCCTCCATTTCCAACGTCGGCCTCATCCTCCCTCGACAACGCCTCCTCTCGCCTTTGTGCACATCCCCTCGCTACGCTCCCCTTCCCTCGACTCTAGCTCCTCTCCGACTCATCCGCCCAACGGCTCATCCTTATCTCCTTGTCCCTCCCCGGCAAACGCACGACCCGCCCCTACTTCTGCGACCTCTGCTCGCGACCAGCCGCGCTGCTTCTACCCACACACTTTGGCTTGCGCAGCACGCCAGACAAAAAAAGCGCCACGCACTTGCTACTGGCGCACGTCGATATACCATCACTAATAATTTTCTGTCGTCCCGACCTGTGCCTGGATTGTCTCGATTCGTACCGTTGCCGCCATCACCCCATCACAGCGCCGCTGATGCGCTCTCTATAATGTCCCCCGCCCAATGATTGGCATGTCACAGCCACCATGTCTCTCGTAGGACTCTACAATGGAGTGCTACTCTTCAGCAACCCCTCCTGGAACGGCGCCGGCACCGTCCCGGCGTCGCTGATACGCAACATTACCGATGTCGCCCGGGATCTTGGCTACGAGCAGCACATAAAGCAGAATCTCACTACTCTATCCACAAACGGCGCCCAAACTCTCAACGGCGTCATACAAGGTCTGCTTTACGTTCCCGACATCTCCACCGTCGCCTCGTGCAACGCACAACAATACGACTTCATCCCCCACAACGTCACCCGCAGGTCCCAGCTCCCTCCCGCAAACTACAACCTCATCGCCCTCGCCCCCTGGTTCAGCATAGATTGCGTCCAGGCTTACCTCGCCGCGGCCCGTTTGGACCCCATACGTGGCTTCATCTTTTACAAGCCAAACAATTCGACATATAAGCCGCAAGATTCGGACTCTGCAGTATGGAATCTCGACGATGGCGGCGCTTGGAAAGAATCCAGATTCCCCATCTTTGCCATTCCCGGCATCGAGGGCCAGAAGATGATGACACAACTGAGTCTCTATTCCGGAACCGCCGATACCGTCCCTCATGGCGCCGAAATCATGCAGCGATACGGCACAAACGAAAGAGACTATGTTAGAATCTGGGCCCAACTAACCATGAGAGGGCCCGCGAGCCTGCCCTCGCTATGGGTTTACTTTCTCATCGTTATTGGTGCCCTCCTCTTCATTGTTGCCTCGGTATCACTCACCATGCATTTCATCCAGCGACGGCGCCGCACCTCTTTGCGCAAACGTGTCGAGTCTGGTGAAGTCGACCTAGAGGCTATGGGTATCAAGCGCCTAACCGTCCCTGCTTCTCATGTCAAGGACTTTTCACTATTTACTTACACCAGCCAGCCCGAACTTGCCTACGACCTGTCCACGCCAATTTCCGATGTGCCATCCACCATGCCATCCAACAAGGGCAGAAAGAAACGCAGAGGCGACCGTCAGAGCAACTCATCCGCCACTGTCATCTCGGACAGCGTGCAGACAATGCGCAGCCAGCGTTCTGCCGTGACTGGAAAAGCCGATACAACCGCCACCAATTTCCAGCCTCGCTGTCACATTTGCCTTGTCGAGTTTGAAGATCGCCTGAGCATCATTCGCGAGCTGCCTTGCCACCACATTTTTCACCCGACCTGTATCGACGAGTTCCTACTCCGCAACAGCTCCTTGTGTCCCATGTGTAAGCAATGTATGCTGCCGCGAGGATATAGCCCCAAGATTACCAACGGCATGGTCCGCCGTGAGCGTGCACTGCGGAAGCTTCGAGAACGAGTCGAGTTTGATGACTCCTCGATTGAATCTGGCGATGCCAAGTTCAAGGGCTGGGGCAGACCAGGTTGGGGCAAGCGCTTCTTCCATTCCATATCCTCCTCGGAAGACAGCCAGGATCTCCAACTAGAGAAGCGGCAGACTTCGTCACCCGAACGTCCCGGCGGAGACGATTCTCCAAGAAGGAGCGGAAATGGGAGTGACGATAACGCTGGCGGTGAAACCCCCGAAGCTGTCCCAACAGCAGCAGCAGCAACAACGCAAGCACCGGCAGTTGCGGCGCCGCAGTCTACGACGGAGACTTTTGTCCCGCCCTCGGCTGTGTCCGCCCCGCCCCCGAAGAAGGCCCGCGCACGAAAGTCCAAAGCCCGACCCCTGCATGTGCTGCCCACGCAGCCCGAAGGCTCAGAACTTCGCACGGGGTTCGCCGGCTTTGTTGGTCGTAGCAGTCCATCCTCGTTTGCGCGTGAGCGCATGCGGCAGATTGCGAATCAGAATGCGCCATTTGACGACCCCGATCAATCGCGTCCCAAATGGCGCCGCGCGGTCACCAAGGTCTTTCCGGGGTTATAATTGCATCACACATTGGGCTCGGCGTTTTGCGTAGCATTAACACGCGGATGTAGTAGGCAGCTGCATGGGAGGAAAAAGCATTGCGATGGCGTTTAGGCAGGTGTACACCCTGCCTCTTTTCTTTTCTTCTTCTATTCATGACGTTATGAAGGGATGCCCGGTGCGAGAAGCACCATCCACAGCGGATCGCCTTTTTATTTCATCTTTCATTTTCTGTTGGAACCCCTGCATGGCCTGGAAGACGCAGGCTGTTTTTCTATATTATATAATGGGGCGATTTCGAGGTACGTCTTTTTCGTTTACAAAAACGTTTTTATTTGAACCGGGAGCCTTGTCTGGGAAAAAATGTGCCGGATGGAATGGTCTATAGGATACAATGGGATATATTCAACCTACTACACTACTTTGCCTCTGTCATCAAATTGCTCTGTTGAAGTGCGAAATTCATCTAGTGACGATTTTGGTGGATGACCATCAACTTATTTGATAACTAGTCTTGTGTGTTTGAATGTTTGTACTTTGCATTGGTGAATTAGGCAAGCTCTTTTTTTCCCCGGCCCTCTTTGTTCAAGTCTTTGTCCAGACGCAAGGCAAGTAAAAAGGAGAAGCAGCGAATCATGATCTCGACGAAAAAGCAGCCGTTTAATGTGTGTTTCAACGCCTCTACCAACAAACACCGACTCTTGAGAAGAGGAAAAAAAAAAGAAAGGGAAATACCTAGGTCATGTCGTTCATTATCACGTTGCACACCCCGAGCTCTCAAGAAAAGAAAAAAAAAAGACTGTAGGAGACGCGTCCAGGAACCAACAAACAGAGACAATCACGCACGCTGAGAATCGCCAATCAACCTATCCTGATCGTCGCGCAGCCCACTCCTGGCCAGCGCCTCGCGCACGCGATCGTCCTCGGCTGCGCGGATCCGTCTTCGCGCGGCCTCGAGGCGCTCGACGCCGCGATCAATCGTCTCAATGTGGATTGTGAGGGGGAGGCTCGCGACGGCGGGACTGGCGGCGTCGCGAAGGACGCCAGGCTCGGCGACGCGATCGCGCAGGTCGCCAAGGCCGGCCTGGATGGCCTCGAGTTCGAGAACGAGGGCGCTGACCTGGACGACGGCGGAGTCGCGCTGCGCGTCCACCTTTTTTAATAACGCGAGCTGCCGTGTCAGGTGGCTGAGGCGGCGGGCGTTGCCACCGACGAGCGTCCACACGTTCCAGAGGATCTCGTCGCGGTGCGAGGAGAGCGTGGCGGCGGAGCGCGATGAGACGTCGTAGATGAGGGAGAGATGGTCCTCGGCTTTGGTGAGGAGACGCAGGACGGCCTGGGCCTCGAGGATGAGGGCAGCGATGCGCTCCGAGACAAGCGTTGTGTGCTCAATATACTTGTCGCGGAGGATGCGCTCGCTAAAGACCTGCTCGGCGGGCTGAAACGGAGTAAACAGCCAGCCGGACCAGGTGATGAGGGATAGCGAGGTGGAGGAGGAGGCGCCGCTATTGTCGGAGAGTGGCGCAAGCGAGTCAATGTAGCGCGCGGTCCAGCGGTTGATGGTGATGACGGCGTCGACGGCCGAGCCGACATGCGTGTTGAAGCGCTGTAGGTCAGCGGCGCTCTGCCGCGCCGTATCGACAAAACCGTCAAGCTCAAAAAGAAGCTCGTCGCGCGCCTGGATGTCGCTGTGCTTGACGAGCGTGCGCAGGTCGCGCAGGCTCGCTTCAGAGCGCTTCATCTCCAGCGGCAGTGACGCTCCGTCGACGCTCTTCTCTAAAACATCCTCAAATTTGGCCTGCACACCCATCAAGTCGTCAAACTCGACGGGGTTCGCCAGCATGTCTGGTGCGTCGCGACCGGTGGTATCGGCGCAAAACGGCAAGTTCAAGAGCGAGGCACCAGGTAGGCGGCAGACAGGCGACAGGGAAACGTATATGGACCGTTGTAGCATGTTTTGCGTCATGATGATGGCGCCGCAGAAGAGGTAGACGGCGAGAAGGAACGCGAGGGGTCGCTTGGCGTATTGAAAGGCGAGACCAATGACGGCGACTGCCCACCGCGCTATGCCGCTCGAAATCGATGGGGTAGAAGGCTCATCGCTGTTTCGGTCTCGGTGATGCGTCCCGTACTCGTCATGGTCCGCTCTTTGTCGCGTGCTCCGGCGCTTCACGGGACTTGACTGTGATGTGTATCCCCGTCGTCGCACTGCAGTCGATTCGCTGTCGCGGGGGCTGCTACTCATCATGGCCTGGCGAAGCGTTCGGGAGCTCTGGCCGGAGCTCTTGCGACTACTGTTGAAGTCGACTGACGGCATCCTAAATTCTGGATCCGGCGTGCGGTGAGTGTGCGCCGAGAGCGAGTTATGGCTGGTGCTGCTGACCACAGATGGCGGTATGCTGGGACGAAACGGCTCGCGCAGAATGACGTTGTCGTCGGCCTGGTGCTTGGCAAAGTCGCGGATGCTATCCTGCGAGCCAAAGCTGGAATTCGGCTGGCTCTGCGAGCTCGGCTGCTGCTGCTGCTGCGAGGGAAAGCCCGATGAAGGCTGCTCACTGGACAGCGGGGAGAGAATGTCGCCGTCGTATTCGGGGTTCGTTCCGGGCAAGAGAGTCGTTTCGATACTGTCGTTTTCACCGTCAACCATGCGCCACGAGTCCTCGACGGGAATTTGTCGTCTGCGCGAGGACATGGCGTCGCGCCAAAGAAGAAGTTTTGCAAGTCAAAAGTCTGGCGAAACAAATGAGCGAGAAAAGTGCGACTGATGAAGCGAGACCAAAAGGGCGAGGCAAAAACCAAGGACTGGAGCAAGGGTGGCGAGGCAAGTTCCGTTTATGCTTCCCTTTTTTCTTCAGAGTTGCCAGGTTCACAAGAAAGGACGGAAAACAAAAATAAAGGGTCGCGTACAGTGACCACCCTGCTTATGACGCGAAGGCACGCGCCCGCTTCTTGTAGGTGTTTGGCGCCGCTCACGGTCGGCGGGCTTTCGAGATACAGAGCCCGGCGCGTAGTTGGTATCAACGGCGGACTGTGATTTAAATGCTCGAGTGGAGCCCAGGCAGAAGGAGGAACTCGTAAAATGGATGAGTCACAGTATGGGACGGCGAATAGGGATTAATTGACGTTAGAGATATGAGAAGAAGGCGGCGCCGATAGAGCAGAAAGGCAAGGCAGCAGAGAGGAGGGCGCGGTCGCGATTGTTGATGGCTGAGTGGCAAGTTATTGGAGCGGTGACATCCTGGTGCCTGCGCAGTGGAGGTGGGGGGGGGGGGG